>CAKKXW010000005.1:44763929-44786037 GCA_920937365.1 Sphaerophoria rueppellii
CGACGAACAAAATACCGCCGTCTGACAGGAGCCTTTCATCGGACACGATGATAGCCAACAATTCCGTGAACCCGACCTGGAAGAAGTGAAAACCGCAATATCACGGCTGAAATCCAACAAAGCCGCTGGAGCAGATGGACTAGCTGCTGAGTTGTTCAAAGCAGCAGGCGACGAGCTAGATAGGAGCATGCACCAAATCATCTGTAAGATATGGTCAGAGGAATGCATGCCCGATGAATGGAACCTAAGCATTGTTTGCCCGATCCTGAAAAAGGGAGATCCTCTAAACTGCGCCAACTATAGAGGAATAAGTCTACTAAACATCGCCTACAAGATCCTCTCTGCCATAATATGTGAACGTCTGAAGCCTTTTGTCAACAATCTGATTGGTCCTTATCAATGTGGCTTCAGGCCAGGAAAGTCAACCATCGACCAAATTTTCACGTTGCGGCAGATCCTGGAAAAGACCTATGAACTCCAAATCGGCGTCCTGTCAAGCTCGTTCTCTTGTGCAAAATGACAATGGAGAACTCACGCTGCTCCATCAAGGTTGGCAACGAGCTCACGGAATCTTTTGATGTAAAAAAAGGATTCAGACAAGGCGATGCACTGTCATGCGATTTCTTTAACATCGTTCTTGAGAAGATAGTACAGAACTCCAACGTCAACACCAGAGGCACTATCTTCCAAAAATCTGTTCAACTTCTCGCGTACGCCGATGATATTGATATAATGGGAAGAACACAGCGTGATGTCAATGGCGCCTTTGTAAGAATTGAGACAGAGGCGGCAAAAATGGGTTTAGCGGTAAATGAGGGAAAAACGAAGTATATGCTGTCTTCGAGGAAGGACACCCAACACCGACGGCTCGGGCAGAACGTTACAATAGACGCGTATAACTTCGAGGTAGTAGAGGAGTTTGTCTACCTAGGCTCCGCTATAAACACGGGCAATAACACCAGCGCCGAGATCAGACGAAGAATAACTCTTGCTAATCGCTGTTTCTTTGGGCTTAGAAAGCATTTGAGTGGAAAAGCCCTCTCTCGAACAACTAAGGTAAAACTGTACAACACACTCATCACCCCAGTCCTGCTGTATGGTGCAGAAGCATGGACCCTGACAAAATTGGATGAAGGTGCCTTAGGCTGTTTCGAGAGGAAAGTTCTTCGGGTCATCTATGGTCCCGTGTGCATTGAAAGGGAATGGCGAAGAAGATACAACAGCGAACTTTAAGGATTGTACAACGACATGGACCTAGCCAGAAGGGTCAAGGTCCAGAGACTCAGATGGCTCGGTCATTTAGAGCGAATGGACACCAATGCTCCGGCCCGGAAAGCCTTCGACACTATTCCCGAGGGACGTAGGAGGAGAGGAAGACCGCGACTCAGGTGGCGCACTGAAGTGGAAGAGGACCTCAATCAACTTGGAGTGCAAAACTGGAGACGACTAGCTAAGGATCGAGCTAGCTGGCGGAGCCTGTTGATTGAGGCCCAAGTCCACAACGGACTGTAGCGCCACCTTAAGTAAGTAAGTAAGCTCATTTTTATCTTGGCGGGTTTGTAAGCAAGCACGCATGCATTGAAAAGCCGATACACCCAAAACGAGTCACGAATTTGGTCCAGAGGCATAATTGGGCCATTTTTCTTCGAAAATGAGCAAGGAGTGGCCGTTATAGTCAATGGTGATCTTTGTCGGGCCTTGTTGAACAAATTTTTGTTCACAAAAATTGAAGAGGAGGATATTGGCAACATTTGTTTTCAACAGGACAGCGCTACGTGCCACACAGCCGAAGTTACACTCGATGTTTTGCGCCCTGTTTTTGAAGATCGCATTATCAGTCGCAGAGCTGATGTCGTTTGGCCACCTCGGAGATGCGATTTGACGCCGTTGGACTATTATTTGTGGGATGCCGTAAAAGATAAGTTTTACGGCGACAAGCCAGAGACAATTGACACTTTAAAGGACAATATTCGTGAAGCCATTGGTGAAATACAGCTGCACACACCAATTGGACCGATGGTGTTGGCTACTGCATGGCCAGCCGAGGCAGCCATTTGAATTAAATTATTTTCCATTTTTAACCGGAAGGATTGTACTTTCAAATAAAAATAAGGAAATCTGAGAAAATATTCAGTGGTTTTTTTTTTTTATAGCGTTTGCAAAAAAAAAAAATATTTGGCGGACCCTTTTCATTAATAGCTAGCTCACCCTGGCTTGTTTTTTCAGTTAAGTTTTCAGTATGTACACTGCTTCATAGAAATCACAATCTTACGGCCTGACAATAATTTCTCCATCATTTTTTTTTTTTTAAACACCTTTTTAGAAAAAAAAAACTCTTCCCTTAACATTTGTTGTAGTTGAAAGCTATGCAGGTTTTTTCAAATATGCCTGGATACAGGCCTAACAAGGTACCAAATCAGTAGATATAAAAAAAATAACACCTTTTAAGTTACCTATTTCCATATCCACTGTAAAAAAAAAAACCTTATTGAAAGTTGACGCAATTTAAATTGCGTATAACAATCCTTTTTTTTTTTGTAACAATAACAACTACCTTTTCCCAAAAAAAGACTCCGTTAATCACTTTTTTGTTCTGTCAGTTGTTTATTACCGTGTAAAAAAATCCTTTATAGAAAACCAGAATACCTACCATTTTTTACTATAAAAAATATTCTGTCACTCACAAAAAAAAAAAACTGAGTGCATTAAATATTCAAATTTTTCGTTGTAGAATCCCAAAGACAAAAATATTTGCCTACCTATATGTACACATCCCCATATCGGTAACTGTCCGCTCAAATCTTAAGATTCTCATCTTATAAAAACGCGATCATCTTTAAACAATCCTTGAATACTAATGACTTTCACCTCATTCATCATATGGTTAGAAACATCAACTCTCCAAAATAAACCATCCAACAAAAAAACTTCACATCGCGTCTCAGAACAAAAAGGATGCTTTTTTTCTCACGATTTCATATTCTTCACCCTGACACACCAAACAAAAAAAAAGGACACCCAACCGTCATCAGTACCTCTAGCTACAATCAGAATAACCGTGAAGAAGCTACCTCACCATTAACTCGTTCTTAACATTTTTTTCCTTTTTTCGCCTCATTTCCATCGCAGATTGAATAAAAACATACTCAAATTAATTCAAGAACGAAAAAAAAAGAAAGAATCCCTCCTGACAAACAATAGACACTACAATAGAGATTCTCCAGCCTCAGCGTTCACGTTTTCACATCAGGCTAAAAAATAAAAAACAGGAAAAAAATCTCGCGAGGATAACATTTTATTTGTATGCTGTGTGCATATCACACAAAAAAGGGATCGCCTAGTCCTGCTACTCATTTGCATATTGATCGCGCGAAAGAGGTCCTGTATGTGGAAGTGGTTAAGGCATCTTCTCTTTATTGAAAACAACAAATCGCTGCCAACGAACAAAGGCAGCGCGATCGTCTGTATACGTTGGGTCATTACCTCACAACGGGATGGTACCTCTTAACAAAAAAAAAAGGATTCTCTGACGTAATCATCCTTCATACCTACTGTCACGTAGTTTTATGTATTTTTTTTCCTTTAAATTCCATCACACTCAGCTAAGGGAGAAATCTTCCGGAAGGACAACTTACCCTTGACGATTATAAAATTTGAATTAACTTCCTCGAATGTGGAACTGGTATGATTCGGTGTTTACATATTGATATATGCGTAAGGAAAAAGGATGAGTTTTAGTTTTGAAAACTGCGTACAATCATTTTTCATCTCACATCCGAGATTCAATATTCAAATTATGTGATCGCCTGAGGCGAATAATCTATCAACGATAAATTATAATTATCTTCAGTTCATTCTTGTGCATCCGCAGCCAGCAGCACTATTAGTGTCTTCTATAAGATTAGGCTTTCATTTCACGAAAATGTAGAACATTACCATTCAAAGAAAATCCGGTAACAAAACGGAAAAGAGGATATGCAGACCGACCAATTGATTGAATGACAATGGTAAGAGATCATTACCGATCTTGGAGGAATTTGCATTTTCTTGAACAATTAAAGCAAAAGTAAACAGAGATAAATTTTAAAAAAATCATTTTCTAACCCCGTGGCAACGGAAATGTAGAAATTTTGTTAACAAAATTCAAATCTTCTCTCGTGGCGTCAGCTGCCACTTGCCGAAGATTTGTAGAATAATTTCATCCATAACTATCAAGTTTTGAGCAAAAATTCAGGATTACAAATTTCCGAGACAACAGCAGCATCGTATTAAAAACTTAAATACCAAAATTGTCTACGAAAAAATGTCCTTATTCTTACACGTTTTTGTGGTCTTTTCTGAACTCTTTGGCAACATTTCTTTCGATGCAAATGTTTGGCAAATTTTAGCTCGCAATTAAGTGAAGTACCAACGTGCGTTGTTGCTGCCCGCGGCAGACGTATTTTATTGCACTCTAAATGTGAAGGCGAACAAATGTTCGAAAATGACGTTTTGTCCATGACGGCGATGTTGGGTGTCCTTTCTCGATGACGGCATATCCTTTGTTTTGCCCTTATTGACCGCTAAACCCATTTTTCCAGCCTCTTTCTGTGTACTCGCAAAAGCACTATTGAGATCACGCTGCGAGCTCCCAATGATATAAATGTCATGAGCGTACGCGAGTTGTTGCACAGACTTCTGGAAGATCGTGCCTCTAGTGTTGACGTGGGAGTTCTGCACTATTGGTTCCAGCATGATATTAAAGAAGTCTCATGACAGTGCCTCACCTCTTCTAATGGCGTTTTTAATTGGCAATCTGGAATCGAAAAAGAAGCATTCTGTTTTTGAAATCAGAAGGGAAATTCTCTTCTTTTCAGAATCAGAACTGTCACTTCTGCCCAAATGGAACGCTTTCAGAATGCTTTTTTTACTTCCAGATTGCCAATTAAAAACGCCATAAAGCTTTTTTTAATATCGAACGCGTCGGTGAGGTCGTTACCGACTTTAATGGAGCAGCGTGAGTTCTCCATGTGTTTTGTAGGGATGCCAAAATTGAACATATGGCTTTATACAGTTCTTCTCTATAGATGCTGTCATACGCAGCCTTAAAATCGATAAAAAGATGGTAGGTGTCGATTTGGAGATCTTGAGATATTTTCAGGATCTGTCGTAATGTGAATATTTAATTGATGGTGGACTTTCCTGGCCACCTTGATATGGACCTATCAATTTGTTGACAAACGGCTTCAGGCGTTCACATAGTACTGCAGAAAAGACCTTATAAGCGATATTTAGGAGGCTGAATGCTTCTGTAGTTGGTGCAGTTTAGAGGGTCTCCTCTCTTCAGGATCGGGCAAACAATGCTGAGGTTCCATTCAACGGGCATGCTATCTTCCAACCATATTCTACAGATGAGTTGGTTCATGCTCCTAACCAAGTCATCGCCGGCTGCTTTGAAGGGTTCGGCAGTGATGGCGGAAGCTCCTGCGGCTTTGCTGTTTTTAAGCTTAGACATTGCTTCTTCAAGGACGGAAATCTTGGATTGCGTCGTCTTCATTGAATGGTTCATTCTGCCTGACAGTAGAATTCGATTCGTCATCGCCGTTGTACAGTCTGTAGAAGTGTCCTCCCATATCCTAAGCAGTGACTGCGACTCTACTACGATATTTCCCTGTTGGTCTTTACAAGCAGTTGGTGCTCGGTAACCTTGAGACATTGGTTTCACCTCTTGGTAAAACTTCCGAACCTCATTCCTGTTTTTGTTGTTGTTGTTGTTTAGTCTCTCAAGATCCTCGAACGATCGTTTTTCATGCTCTCTCTTTTTCTTTAGGAAAATTTTGTGTTCTTCTCTCCTCTTCTGCTCGTAGAGCTCCAGAGTTGATCTCGTCCTCCTGTGCAGTGTTGCATAGGAAAAGGATCATACTTTCTTCAAACACTTCCTGTTTTTCTACCTTTTCTTATGCTACCATGCTTTTTTTTTATAAAAATATATTTTTTTTTCTTCAAGCTTTGACCAATATTATTGGCTGATACCCCAGACTACACAATATTGTGTACAATAAATCGATTTGACATTTAACTTCAGGACATGCAGTCGCCTGGTAAATTCAAAAAATAAATAATGACAAAATAAAATATTGTGCAAACCCACGAACAGACTATACAATATTTTTCATTGTACAATAAATGGGATCATGACGTTATCTCGAATCAGAACAAAAACATAAAATGTAAAAAAAGAGCCAAGTTCTGTTATGAGTCAACAACATTGCATAAAAAGTAATGCACCAAAAGTAATGAGATGATCGAAGATGGCTTCTTGCAAAAAGTGAAAAATTAAGCTTATTTTTAATAAATCATTCAAAAACAATTCGCAATACATTTTCAAACTACTAATTGAGTTCAATAATGTTCTAAAAGCCACTTTTACAACTAAAAGCACTCCCTTGACTTCGTCGGTGTGACATATTTAAGGCGTAATTTCACAATCGTAAAAAAATCGAAAGACTCTTAGAACAAAAAAAAATAATAAAAAAGAATTTTATTTTTTACGAGAAATTTGAAAATCGTCAAAATATTGAAACCGATAAGGTATTTCGATGGATAAACGAGCTTGCCCATCCAGAAACTCGCGAAACAGCATTGCTAGAACTCAGCAAGAAACGCGAAACCGTTACAGATTTAGCACCAATGCTATGGTATAGTTTTGGTACAACTGCTGCCCTCCTGCAAGAAATTATCAATATTTATCCCTCGATTAATCCTGCCACCTTAACTGCACACCAATCAAATAGAGTATGCAACGCTGTTGCCTTGCTTCAATGTGTTGCATCGCATCCGGACACACGAACTGTATTCCTGCAGGCACAGATTCCATTATTTTTGTATCCGTTTTTGCATACCACATTAAAAACTCGACCATTTGAGTATTTAAGACTAACAAGTTTAGGTGTCATTGGGGCTCTTGTTAAGACTGATGAACAAGAAGTGATAACACATAAAAAAGAAGTGATAACTTTCCTGCTTACAACTGAAATCATTCCTCTTTGCTTACGAATAATGGAGTCTGGCTCTGAGCTGAGCAAAACTGTCGCCACATTTATTTTACAAAAAATTCCACTCGATGAAAGTGGATTATCTTACATTTGTCAAACCTATGAGAGGTTTTCTCACGTTGCAATCATTTTGGGCAAAATGGTTATTCAACTAGCTAAGGAACCTTCGGCACGATTACTTAAGCATGTTTTTCGTTGTTATTTGAGGCTTTCAGATAATCCAAGGGCCAGAGAAGCTTTAAGACAGTGTCTTCCAGATCAGTTGCGTGATGCAACATTTTCCGGTTGTCTTCAAGATGACAAATCAACCAAACACTGGCTTCAGCTATTAATACAAAATTTGGAACTGGGATCTGTTGCACCAACCGATCCCCGTCAAATTGGAATGTCACCATTGACCTCATAAAAATTTGAATAATAAAAACAAACATCTATTAACGCTACAATTTTTTACAAACATGAACCTCCAAATAAAATATTAACAGAATAAATTAAAAAAAAATAATAATATTGTAAATAAAAACCTCGTCGTGATAAGAAAAAAAAATGTTATATGAAAAATTTAACAGAGGAGACTGTCAATATGATAACATTTAAAATTTAAAATTAGAAAAAAGAAAAATACACAAAAAAGTACCAAATCAAATGCATAACAATACAAATTTATATAAAAATTAATACCTACTGGGGTGCGTATACAAAATAAGTGAAGCACGCCTCAGACAAAATCTGTGTAAATCCTGATGAATAAGAAACTGATTGAAATTTCCAGTTTGATTTAATTTTAATGCTTAACTGATATTTAAGGAATGTTATTAATTTTTTCGAACTATGACCCTCGAAATACACTCAATAAGCTAAAAATTTGTAAGCTGACAACCCCGGCAGAGCCGCTTGCCAGTGCAAGGCAGAAATATGACGTTCCTTACCACGGCATCCGAAAGAGCTCGTTAATGGCTGGTTTATCTCCCAGCCTTTCATTCTTCGGCACGGTTTTCGTAAAAAGTACGCTTAAACCTTCACTGAAATTAGGAACCTCTAAACTATAATTAAATTGGGTTTCCGAACTTTGTACTCTTGAGGGCTTACGAACAATTCGGAGACCCAGCTTAATCTTAGCTGATCCTCATCCTGCGCCAAAACCGCACTGGACTACCATGGGGATCATTGCCCGCCCGACACCCACTTGGAGGTTTTGAATGAGGATTTGTAAGTTGGATGTTGTTAACTCATTGTGAAACCACTAAAGAAAGTTACCCATCCTACGACCATTTTAAGAAAGAGGGCGGCAACAACTTGTATTTTCTCTTAAACGTTTTCGACCATTTTGATAGATAAAATGGGTGGATACCACACCCCTAAATGGAAATAGAATTTTTTGTCATTTTTGTTTTGTCATGTCAACCAAAACCTTACAAGAATTCCAAATTTCAACATCCTAGTGATAGTGGGTGGAAACCACGCCCCTTAATGAAATTTTTCCTTATGATGATTAGGGTTTTGTAGAGCGTCACTTTAGTTGCTCGAGAGAGGACTTTACTACTCAATTGCCTTCTAAGTCCAAAGAAGCAGCGATTGGTAAAAGTGATTCTTCGTTTGATTTCAGCGCTGATGTTGTAGTCTGAGTTGATAGCGGTTCCCAGGTAGACAAAGTCCTTAACTACCTCGAAGTTAAATCTGTCTATGTTTACGTTTGCTCCAAGACGTCGATGTTGGTAGTCCTTTCTTGTCGACAGCATTAACTTGATCTTGCCCTCGTTAACCGCTAGACCCATCTTCCTGGTTTCCGTATCAAGACTCACAAACGCTCCACTGACATCACGCTGTGTTCTTCCAATTATTTCAATGTCGTTTACGTATCTTATAAGCTGGACGGATTTTTGAAAGATTGTGACTCTGGTGTTGACGTTGGAGCTTTGCACGATATTTTCAAGAATGATGTTGAAATAATCGCGTGACAGCGCATCGCCTTGTCTTAAACCTTTTTTGACATCAAATGCGTCCGTTAGGTTTTTTCCGGCCATGATGGAACAGCGTGAGTTTTCCATTGTCATCTTACACAGACGGACGAGTTTTTCTGGAATGCCAAAATTGGACATTGCTCTATATATTTGGTCTCTACAGACGCTGTCATACGTGGCCTTGAAATCGATGAAAAGGTGGTAGGTATCGATTTGAAGGGTGCCGAAGGTCGAATATTTGATAGATGGGGGACTTTCCGGGTCTGAAGCCACACTGATAAGGACCTACCATGTTGTTGACGAAGGGCTTCAAACGTTCACACAGCACGGCAGACAAGATCTTATAGGCGATGTTAAGGAGACTTATATCTCTGTAGTTGGTGCAGTTCAGGGGATCTCCTTTTTTTAGGATCGGCCATACAATGCTGAGGTTCCATTCATCGGGCATGCTTTCCTCCTACCAAATTTTGCAGATGAACTGGTGCATGCTCCTAACCAAACCATCTCCAGCTGCTTTGTACAGTTCGGCGGCTAGCCCGTCTGCTCCAGCGGCTTTGTTCGACTTAAGTTTAGATATCGCTATCTTCACTTCGTCAAGGTCGGGTGGATGGAATTGTTGGCCTTCTGCACCCAAATTGAATGGTTCTGTATTACTGAAGGAGTTTTGCTCGTCATCGCCATTTTACAGCTTGGATAAGGGGTGTTTCCATATCTTCAGCACTGACTGCGGTTCCACAACGATGTTTCCATGAGGGGTGTATAAGCCCTGGAGGTTTGTTTCACCTTTTTGTAGAACTTTCGACCTCGTTCCTGTTCTGACATCAATCTATCTCCTCGGTCGCGTGCTTCTCATGCTCCCTTTTTTTCTTTCTGAGAAGTTTATGCTCCTCTCTCCTTTTCTGCTCGTAGAGCTCACGAGCTGCTCGTGTCCTTCTTTGCAGCGCCGCTTTGTATGCCTCTTGTTTAGCTGCATGTGCTCGCCGGCACTCATCGTCAAACCAGGGGTTTTGTTGTGGTGGCCGTGTAAACCCTAGCACTTCAGAGGCGGCATCTCTGATGGCTGCTTGGCAGTGTTGCCACTGGTTCTCTATATTTTGTGCTGGCAGCTCGGAGACACAATCGGAAATGGATCTTGCGATTGTAGCCGTTTGACGTTACATTTCCTCCTAGCATTTCGCGCGTTGGCCTTGATTGGGAAATCCGAATTCGTACCTTGGCTACAACAAGGTAGTGGTCCCAGTCGATGTTGGCACCTCGGAATGTGCGGAAATCTTGCATGCTAGAGAAGTGTCGTGCGTCGATCGCAATACGATCAATCTAGTTGACGGTCACAATAGACTCATATAACTTCGAGGTAGTAGAGGAGTTTGTCTACCTAGGCTCCGCTATAAACACTGGTAATAACACCAGCGCCGAGATCAAACGAAGAATAACTCTTGCTAATCGCTGTTTCTTTGGGCTAAGAAAGCAATTAAGTGGAAAAGCCCTCTCTCGAGCAAGTAAGGTAAAACTATACAACACACTCATTATCCCAGTCCTGCTGTATGGTGCGGAAGCATGGACCCTGACAAAATCGGATGAAAGGCTGTTTCGAGAGGAAAGTTCTTCGGGTCATCTTTGGCCCCGTGTGCATTGAAGGTTGTACAACGACATGGTCCTAGCCAGAAGGGTTAACGTCCAGAGACTCAGATGGCTCGGTCATTTAGAGCGAATGGACACCAATGCTCCGGTCCGGAAAGCCTTCGACACTATACCTGAGGGACGTAGGAGGAGAGGAAGACCGCGGCTCTGGTGGCGCACTCAAGTGGAAGAGGACCTCAATCAACTTGGAGTGCAAAACTGGAGACGACTAGCTAAGGACCGAGCTAGCTGGCGGAGACTGTTGATTGAGGCCCAAGTCCACAACGGACTGTAGCGCCACCTTAAGTAAGTAAGTAAGTTGACGGTTGATTGGTCAGGATATTTCCATGTTCAATTGTGGATTTCGAGATGTGTTAGCAAGCATTACGTCTTCCGCAGTGAAGTCGATTAGCCTAAATCCGATATCGGAGGCGGTCATTTACTACTGAAAAATTGTAATTGTACGTAGATTTTTGTCTGTGTATATAAGTGTATATAATCTTTTCGCTCTCGTGTTAAGGGTGACCTATTCAAGTGGCGAGGATTGTATTTCATTTCAAAATTTTCTTGATTCCTTTGAAATATCGACTCTTTCATAAATAATGCATACTTTTTGGAGATAATTTATTGATACAAACATTTCTTTTAGCTAAACTCTCAATTTATTAAGCAGTGAATCAATGTAAGGGTCGAAAACTTTTGAGAATTATGTTCTAACACTCAACTCAACGTTATATCTTGCAAGGATATACGTATCATCTCGGACAGCCAAGACGCTCTCAAATCTCTCGCGTCTGTCTCCACAAACTCTCAAATAGTTCACGACTGTCGATCATTCTTGAATGAGATGACGGAACAGTTTAACATTCACCTCATTTGCGTGTCGGGCCACAGAGACATCCCGGGAAATTGCAAAGCCGATGAGCTTGCCAAAAAAGGAACACTTCTGCCTACCGTTAGATAAAGACATAACATAGGAACACCATTTGCTACATGCAAATATCTTCTCAAACAATATGCTCTAGAATAAACAAATGCTAGATGGTTACAGGGAACCACCTGCCTAGCAACAAAACATATATGGCCAAGCATAGACCTGAAACGGTCAAAAGGCTGAGCAGACAAAATATAAGCTCTTCAATTGGAGTCAGAGGAAGAGGAAACAGTCCAACACCTTCTGTGTACATGTCCGGCGCTCTCCAATAGAAGGCATAACTATCTCGGTAGTCCCTTCTTCGATAATACCAGTGAACTGGCGACACAAAATGTCTCTAACTTCATTAAAAGTATAAAATGGTTTGTTTAAGTTCATAACTCTCCCATGAGTAACTTCTTTAGTGGTACCACAATGAGTAACATCTTTAGTGGTATCACAATGGACCCTTGAGGTCTAAGTGAGTCAGTAACATCTAGACAGGCAATCCAACCTAACCTATGTCCTAACACATAATTTTTGACCTCAATATCTCATTAATCTCGCTTCGCGTTTAAGCGTTTCTTACTGATCTTTTCGTAAGTTCACATTAAATCAAAATTCTGGTTTTAGTTTAAGCCAGTCATTTATTTATGAATTTTAAAAACACGTTCAAATTTCTGATTCTTAAAGAATAGTGTAAAGCTTATAAAAATGTAACCAATTTCAATCCGTTCGTGAACAAATTTTAGTTTTTCTTCTTTCGTCTATTGGATTTGGGTTGTTCTTGTTCGGGAACAACAACTGAACCCGAAACTATTTCATCTTTCATGTCAGACGCAGCTATTTTACTCTGGGCTTCCATGTAAAACATAATATCACGTAGTTGCTCTTTAATGTCTGTCAATTCGGCTTCTTTCTTTTCGGCGTATTCTTTGTAGGTTGCCTCCAAGGCAGCATATTTTGTTTGCCAAGAACTCTGATTGTTCTGCAGAGCTTTCGAAATTTGACATTCGTCGGTGAATTGTTTTTGAACTTCTTTTAATCTGAAAATCATAATAAAATTCAAATGAATAACACTTAAATGAAGATAGGAAATTCTTACTTATTTGCATTTGTAGCAAGTTTCCTCTCGAGATTAAGTTTTTCTTTAGTCAAGGTTTGAACTTTTTGTTCCAAATTAGATAGCTTCTCTGACATAGTTTTTGACTGAAGTTTAAACTCCCTCCATTCGTCTTCCAGAGCAAGCATTCTTTCCTCGTAGTATTTGCGCTGCGTATCTAACTGAGATGTCAGCAAATAAGTGAATTCTAACTGCATCGAATCGATTTTTTCGTCTCCTTCATCGTTTGGTGCCGCAGTTGCAACAAGTTTGCCATCGGTTTTATTCTGAAACAAACGATGGACGAAATTATCGCCAGCATAGTCCCAAACACTAGATGTGCCCAATTGCATGGCAAATGTATGATTTGTTGCTCGATAATGGGCGGCAGCATGACCACCCTGATAACGACCACAGCCAACGTGGCCGCATATCAAACAGATCCACAGTGCTTCTGTTCCTTCGCATTCCATGCAAACAGAATTCTCAACTAATTCGGGAGTTTGAACGTGCCGACAAACTGGACAAGTCGAGTCTCCCCATTTGATTAGGCAATTTGCATGAAAAGCATGATTGCAGAGTATGGTGAGGACCCCATCTACACTCTCGTCCATCCTTTCAAGGCAAACTCAACACAAAAAAATGAGATTAAATTCGTTTCTTTCAAAGAGACTAGACTTCTTTTTAACTCACCTGGACATGTTGGCAATTCTGTATGACCAATGGGAGGAATTCCATCTTCACCGCGTTCAATTTCTGATACCCAAACTGCGTGACATAAGGAATCCGGTTCCAATGAGTTGTATGCTGCTCCATTAAATGTTTGGTAAAATTCCAGGGCTGCTTCATTGCAACGAAAACTAAAAGAAATTATATTCTTCAGTTTTACGATAAGAAAATGAATCAAAAATCTTACATCAAAAGAACCATGAACTGATTTGGACTTCCATCTCGAATAATTCGAATGTGCTTTATTTCCGAGTGACACGGAGCAACAAAGTTTAGCAAATCATGACAACTCAAGCTAGCTGGGACAGCCAACAAACAGAGCTGGTTGGACGGTCCTTCCTTGATTTCCTTTCGTTCGCTGAAATGGGAAGACCATAATGGGTAATGTCACTTTGTTCACAGCAGACAAGTACTTACTTCTTTTTGAACAAATGAATAATACCATTTGTTACTTCAACACTTGGATTTCCAGAAAAAAATCCAATTTCTTTTGGAAATTCGGAAGCAAATTGAGCTTCCTCCAATGGTGTAGCTTCCCTGGAACTTGTTGGCAAAACATCCCTCAAATTGCTATTCATTGTTTGATTTGTGTAAGTTTCTATGCGAATTTCACTTGGTGATCGAAGACCACGATCGCGTTCACGTTCCTTTAGCAATTTGGGATTTGTTGGATGTGCAGATGAAACAGCCCCTTGATCTTTGTAGTTAAAAAAAAAAATTGAATTTTGTTTGTGGAAAGATTCCAATATTTGTCGGTGCATATTACCTTGGCTCTCTGGTAAAGATTCGATGATTTCTAGCTTAATAAAACATACCGATACCTTATTTGGCATTTAGAAGAAATGTTTGCATTACCAAATTGTTTAAAATAAGATCGAATTAATTTTGTTTTCTTTCTTTTTAATGAAACAAGAATTTTTTATTGCTGTTATTTTACTTTTACCGATTTTCACTTTCACAACAAAGGAAATTGAAATGTCAAAAATTAATAAATTGCATGTTGAAGTGATGCCAATATGTGAAAACATAAAATTACCCTTACCAATTTGTCAATTTGATATTTTAAGGCACTGTTCACATGAGCACAACCAAGGTACCTTGTATATTTATTTGACAGATTTAGGTAGCATTTACTACTCATGCTTTCTAGATACAAGCAGAGATAGCCATTTTATAAAAAGAAACGTTGGTATAGAGAAAAAAATGGCCATATCTGTTTTAAACTAGATGTCGGCAGTCGAAAATGCCATCTTGATAACTTCTGTCTAATAACTAGACAAAGATACGAACTGTCAAACTCTATACGCGCTCCGCCAATGAATAAGTAGCACAAAAAGGGTTCTTGTGAAAAGAAGTGAAGCATTTTTCAAAGTAGTGTGGGTTTCACAAACACAAATGCATTACAACAAGGCGTGTCTGAAGTTGAATGGTTAATATTAGGGGCGCCAAGCGAAATTTGATTGAATCAAGATTATATAACTTTTCTTGACTCCGTAGTAGAATGTTTCTACACAGTTGCACACAGCATTTCGTTACCTCTTATGGTGTTTTTATTAAGAATGGTAACTATTCTATCTAAATTAACTAAAACTTAACTAGATAATTACGTTTTAAGGATTTCTTAAATAAATTTAACACCCAAAATCTCATAAGTACATTTTTTTACAGCTAGGCAAGCAAAATGACAGCACAGGAGAAAGTTGGACAGTACAGGAGAGTATTTGACACATCAGAAATTGTTGGTGCTTCACTCACGTACACTGTGCAATGGCTCCACTCAATTTCTCAACAAGACGATAGTGTATTTGATTTATGATGCATAACATTACTTTTAAATTTCAAATGTTGATAAATTTGCGAACACAATGTTCGTCGCGGTAAAAAATCCTAGTCAATGCGAACTGTCAAACTCTGTTCTTGCTTTGTGTTTTGGTTGCTCATTCACAATAAATTAAAAATTAAGGCCGTGTGCGAATTGGATGAATTGTGTTTTGGATGAATTTTTAACCACTACTGTCTTATTTCAACCTGCTCCGCAGCTAGTTTAATTTTTAACACATTTTATTCAATGCGAAGTGTCAAAATTTAACCAAATGTCAAGTTTTAACCCACTTTTTAACCAAATTCGTACACGGCTAGCTAGCTCTCATATGTCAAAATCGACGAATATTCGTTCATTCGTTGGTCGTTCTCATGCATATAGTCCTAATTAGGACCTTCGAAATAACAATTTGCGGAAAGGATTAAATTTAATATGTGTGTGCACTTTGTTTGTTCAATATCGTTGTTTACCATTGGCCGTTCACCACGTTCACCACCTAATCAAAGATTATATAAGTAACAAGATGGGAAACTGGAAACTGACTTACGTTTCACTTCCTAGATCCCGCAATTTTCATTTTCTTTCATTTTATTTTCTTTCCTTGTACATGAATAATATAAAAACAAAAACAATATGGTAGGACCATATTTACTGTGTAAAAACACGCATACTTTGACAAAAATTATGGTCCAAATTGTGATAGTATTGGTAAAACCACGCATACTTTCACAGTAACTATGGTCCGAAGCTTGTAGGCAACTGTCACTTTGAAAGCCTTGTTTCCCATCTTGTTACTTATTTAATCCTTGCACCTAATGTTCGGTTCGTTTTTCAGTCTTCATTAATTTTTGATTTGTTCAATAATTCCCTAACAGCATTAACACACTTTGGGATATTTTGGAAAACCAACAATCCATCTATTCGCCTACAGATGGCAGGATTCTTGTTGTATTGTTTTCTCTTTTTATTTTGAATTCATTCTTACAATTTGCTCTGCTTCTGTTAATTTTACAGAAACTTCAAACTGCTTTGCAGATTTGTGTAAATTACTCGCAGTTTACATCGTTTCACGGTAAAATGTTTAAAATTCCTTCACAAAAACAACGTTACCAATTTCACGTTTATAAGTTGATCAAAACGACTTATTAATATTAAGGAACATTCAATTCATACGGTTGAAATTCAAATCTCTTTTTATAATCGAAGGTAGCATTAATTACCACTTTGAAAAATCGATGCTTTGTCAAACAATAATGAAAACTGAACAGAAACAAAAACAACAAAAGCCAATCAACCCAACAACTTTCACTTTCGAAAACCTGTTAAGCTTGTAGACCAAAGATTAGCAAAACAAGACAGACGTAGACATCGTCGTCGTCGTTGTCGTCCGCCTTATAGTTACGCGAGATGAAAATTCGGCATTGTATAGTAACGAAGAAGGTGTGGAGGTAGGAATTTGCAAATTGCATTTGGTTTAGAAGAAAAGGAATCTTTGGCGGATGTTGTGTTGATTTGATGACCGAATTCGGGGCCGGTCCAACGTCAATTACTATATCGTGGTGTTGTGAAAATAAATCTCCTAGAAGATAATGGCTAATCTATTCTTTTATCGACCTATGCGATGGTTAAAATGGTCAACACTTTTGGCCATTGTCTTTTATTTATTCTTCATTGGAATCACATTCAATATAACCATTGGATCCATGAATAAGTTAATCTATTCAAAGAAACCTAATACATTGGCTCCAAATTCAGCTGAGGAAAAGGATCTTGATACGTCAAGTGAACATCAGTTGGAACCGGAAACTGTTATTTTGGCGGCAAGTTCGATCGACGAACTACAAATTTTGGGAAAAGCATTTAAAAGGTAAGCTGTACGTAAGTCTTTTGAATGGAATAAACAGAAATTAAATGTCAGAGGTTAATGAAGAGATACCTATTTAGGCTAAGTAATTTCGTTGTCTTGTTAGTATTTGTTTAAAGTTGATAGAAACTGGTTTTCGAATATCAGAAATGGCATAAGCGAACAGACACGCAAACTTGAATATATTTACATAATAACTTTGTTTCAAGTTTATTGATATCGTAAAAGAGTTATTTAAATCCTCAGGAACAGCTGCGCGATCTGGATACGTTTTTCTGGTTAATTTAATTCTTTATAATATTCATCGGAACCTTTTGAGCTTTGACGCAATTATAGCCTAAAGAGATAGCAAAAACAGATCGGAGTCACACTGCTTGTTCACTGCGCCCCCATTTTCTCGAGTAATGACAAGATTGCAAAAATTAGTAAACCATAACTAGAAAGTTAACGACGCCTGAAAAGTAATCTGCAAGAACTTTAAAAACTGTATTAACCTTCCGTTAGTCGCGCCCTTTTTTCTACCATTCATAGTCGCGCTGCACTTGTGAGGTTATTTCTGAATTTTTACCTTTAGGCCGTGTGCGAATTGGGTTAAAAAGTGGTTAAAATAAAACTTGACGTTTGGTTAAATTTTGACACCTCGCACTAAATAAAATGTGTTAAAAATTAGACTAGCTCCAAATCTTTGTTATCAAGCGCATTCTCCGTGCGTCAAGATGGAGCTGGTGCTCCAGCTACTTAATTAAGCCTCTTGGATGAAATTCAAAAAAGAGCTGTAAGAATGATTGGTGATAGAGAGATCACTGACGCATTCACCACTTTAGACCACCGTCGTAACGTAGCGTGTCTCTCCTTGTTCTATCGCTATACTTTTACGGTAATTGCTCTAGTGAAATAGCCAGTTGCATTCCTCCCCTCAAACAATTCGCCCGTAATACTCGCGCTTCTAGGAATGCCCATCAGTTTACCTTCGAGCCCAATTTGGGAAGTACTCTCAAGTATAGAGAATCATTTTTTAGCCGTACTACGTGAATGTGGAACTCTCTTGCATAATCTGTCTTTCCCACTCATTACAATGTTCAAGAATTTAGGAATGTACAGCGACACCGCCTTTCCAACCCCTTCTCTTCTTCAAACACCAAACAAGAAACTCAACGAAAAACTCAAGTGTCGAATTGCCGAAACCTTATCCTGAGGAAATTCCTAACAAAAATTCCTAACTTATTTTTACTCAGTTTTCGGTTGTTGTTGTTTGACATGTAATTCGTATTACTGAGCTAACCTAAGTTCCCAATAAAACACGGCTTGTTTCACTTTTCCCTGGGGCAGACTCCTGCGGTCTGTTAATATATAAGACCTGCTTTTGAAGGAGTTTTTTTTTTACCCAGAACTTCGCCGAAGACGTATCCCTTTCAGCAGCATTTGGTTTCAACAAAATGGAGCAAGTGCATACTTAGCCACACAAGTTATGATCAAACGAAAAGTTCCCAAACAAATTGATATCCAGAAACTGCACTTTCCGCTGGCCACCAAGGTCACTTGACCTGACTGCACCAGACTTTTTTGTATGGGGTTATGTCAAGTGTCAAGCAAGAAGTGTACAAAACGCCAAGAAATTTGACTGAATTGAAGCAGTCCGTTAAGACAATAATTGAGGCATTACCTCTGACCCTGATAAATATACAATAAGTGTATTATCGCCTCTAGGCCAATCTGACCAATTGTGTCATATCCGCAAATTTCTCGTGTCAAAAAATCCCACTTAAAGATAGAGCTCCTAAGAGAACCTTTTGGCAGTATGAGAAAGCCGACTAGGACGGTCTTAATAATTTCGTCAAGATCTCTAACTGGTCACTATGCTTCCTCGATAGTGACGTAGATTCCAGTGCGAATATGGTCACAAGGTTAATTCTTCTAGGTATGAGAACTTTTATCCCCAACAGGGTTAAAAGCATAAGACCCAAAGAGAACGCATGGTTTGATATAAGCAGTAAAGAGGTTATCAGGATTAAAGAGGTGAGCTTTCGTTGTAAAAAAGGCGCAACCCTACTGGGGAAAACCGGAAAAAGTTAAAACAAGCCATTAAGGCCTCCAATGTCCATATTCGACGAACCAAGTTTTTGCATGACAAAAAATTAAAGCAAAAAATTCTGCAATGTCCCAAAGGCAGTAAGAATTTTTGGTCATTTGTAAGAAATATGAAGAATTCTTCTTCTTCCTTGGTCCATACGCTCTTTGACAATGACACTTCAGGTGTTAGCTCTCTCGCGAAAGCTAATCTTTTTCCTAAGCAGTTCGCCTCCAACTCTTCGCTGCCAGAGAGTGTCATGACTCCCCCAGTTCTTGAGCTCGACAATGATTGCATGGGACGAATCTTCGTGCTGTAACGACTTTTCTTAAAGATCTCAACACACACAAATCCGCTGGCCCGGATGGTATTCCCGCTATTGTTGTGAAGAGGTGTTCTTCAACGCTGCCAAAACCCTTACATAAGCTTTTCCATCTATCCTATTCCTCTGGGTTCCTTCCGAGTGGTTGGAAAAATGCAGCCAGCCAATTCCAAAAAAAGGCAAATCGTCCTCTCCCTCCAATTATTTTCCGATTGCACTAGCGCCCTTCTTTCTAAAGCCATGGAAACGCTGTTAAATTATCAGCTTAACAAATATCTTCAAGAACTAAAGCTTCTTAATGACCGGCAGTAAGGCTTTCGCACAACAGGTCCAGCGGTGGTTTGATGGCATATCTCACCGAATAGTGGAACAAAACTTTACATCGTTTTTGAGAAAGTAAGATTGTTGCACTTGATATTTGTTGCGGGCTCCTTTAGTTACTCATTTTGTAACATATTTCAAAGGCATTTGATAGAGTTTGGCACCAGGCTCTTTTATCGAAAATGCGTGCTTTCGCTATTGATGAGTAGCTCCTTCGTTGGATTAGAAACTTTCGAACCGTTCTATGCAAGTTGAATTGTACGGGTTCAAGTCTGAAACCCACAAAATAAATGCTGGTGTGCCCAAGGGCTCCGTTTTGTCTCCGACCCTTTTTCCCATTTTCATTAATGATCTCTTGTCTGTTACTTCTTACCCAATAAATTGTTTCGCAAACGATAGTACCCTTATCTTCTCATATTCGTTTTCAGACTCACATCTCTCCTCTTCGGATGTGGAATTGCAACGGCAAAATATGATAAGCGCATTAAACTCTGACTTAAACATGGGGAATAAAAAGCCGCGTAGAGTTTAATGCTTCGAAAACTCAATGTGTCTTGTATCGTTGAAGCGAGATATACCCCCCTTGCCACTGTCCATGAGTGGCACTTGCATCAGTGAAACCGAACATCTCGAGATTCTCGTTCTGTGTATGTGTTCAGAGAATCGTTCTTTAGCCGTACTACGCGACTGTGGAACTTTCTTCCACACCTTGTCTTCCCCAGCCGATGGCAATGTTAAGGAATTCAAGACCGATGTTAATCGACACCTCATCCTAAACCTTCTCCGTCTATCCCACTTTTCCTAACGCTCGCACTGTGCTTTGGCATTAAAAGGGAACAAAAACCCCTTGAGTGCGTGCATATTATAACACGCTTATCGTGTAGTTATCAGGGTCGGAAGTAAGAAACAATCAAAGAATATTGTAGGCTTGTGCCATTATAGTACCATATTCCACTAACTGAGTTACTTGACGTTCATCTTTGTCATTTTATCGCGATTATTTGTACTACAAAGGACATTTAAGCACTTCATATAAAGGGTTTTTCAATAGGGACGCTACAAAAGTTTTCTTAAATAAAACAAAAACGGATTTGGATATCAGTGAAACTATTTATTCCTGTGGAAGTAAATTTGATGCCATTATGTATGGAACTCGATTTCTTTTGCATGGCCACCACGGGCACGCTTGCAGAAGTCTAGACGTTTAACCCAATTTTCGTCGGTTTTCAAGCATAAATCGGCCGATACTGCTGCAATTTCACGTTCGATATTTGTAAGAAGTTCATCAATCGTCGCTGGCTTGTTGGCATAAACCATAGATTTGACGGAGCCCCACAGGAAATAGTCTAACGGCGTTAAATTGCATGAACGAGGCGGCCAATTCACAGGTCCATTTCTAGAGATAATGCGCTCATCGAACTTCGTTCTCAATAATTCGATTGTTTGCCCGCTGTGTGACATGTAGCACCGTCCTGTTGAAACCACATATCGTCCAAGTCCATATCATCCAATTCATTCCAAAAATAATCGGTTAGCATTGAGCGGTAGCGAGTCCCATTCACAGTAACGTGCCGGTCTTGATCATCACGGAAGTAGTACGGCCCAATGACATTACCAGCATGTAAACCGCACCAAACAGTGATTTTTTCGGGATGTAATGGTGCCTCGTGAAGCACATGTTGTTTGCTGCTTGACCAATAACAAGTGTTTTGCTTATTGACGAAGCCATCCAGCCAGAAATGAGCCTCATCGCTGAAGATGATTTTTCGTTGAAAATCCGGATCATTTTCAAGTTGTTGCTCAGCCCAATTCACGAACATTCTGGTGATCAAGCGGCTTCAGTTCTTGCGTCAATTTGATCTTGTAAGGATGTAGGCCAAGACCTTTTCGCGAAATTCGCCACAACGACGTCAAAGAGAAGTCCAACGCTTGAGAACGACGTGTGAGAAACTGATTTGGGTCTTCCACAATTGATGCGCTAGCGGCAGCAATATTCTCGACACTGCGGGCACTTCTTTGTCTCACTGGCACATTTTGTACTGAGCCTGTGGAGTGGATTCAAATTTTTCCACTAGACGCTCATGACGATTATGACGACCATAAATTGTACGTAGCGCTCTTACAGTGTTGACCACTGACTCTGAATTTCGGTAGTAAATTTTAATAATTTCGACTTGTTGTTGGAATGGCAAACCTTACTGAAGAGAAATGTCAAGAGAGCGTCGTTTGCTGTCCCTATCGGTCTACTTTTGTAGCGTCCCTATTGAAAAACCCTTTATTTTACTATGCCTAGGCTATGTTAAAGCTATTTATTTTTTGATTTTAATTCCAGTGCCGATAAGAATGGAGATT
>CAKKXW010000005.1:44786537-44817740 GCA_920937365.1 Sphaerophoria rueppellii
AATTCTTTACTAACATGGAGTGCTCTTTTCCTAGCCAGGGCTGGACAATGGCATAGAAAGTGTGGGACCGTTTCTTTTTCTTCCTGGTTCTCACAGCTACGGCAGAAAGAGTTATATGGTATACCCAATTTTGCCGCATGCTCCCCTACAGGCCAATGCCCTGTGCAGGTAGCGACAATCCTGGCTATGTCCATGCCTTGGTTTGGAAATTAAATTGATTGATTTTGGCTTGTTATAGGCGGGCCAGATTTTCCTAGATATAACGCAGCTCGTTAAACTACTCCACCTATGATTTGCTTCTGATGTGTATTTGATCAGGATATTGCCCTTCACAACTCCAAGAGGAGCATATACTCTCACTGCCAATGAGTTGTGAAGGGCTGATCCTTGCCTGGCTAGCTCATCTGCTTTCTCATTTCCCTCATAGCCCCTATGGCCCGGTATCCAGATTAGAGTGACGCTCATATCAAGTTCCTTGAGGGCCTCTTTGCATTGCTTGACCAGTTTAGAGGATGATAAAGCAGAATCTATGGCTTTAATAGCTGCCTGACTGTCTGTTAGTATAGCTACATTTTGGTTCTGTCGTATGTTTCTAAGGGCTTTACAAGCTTCCCTTATCGCTAGCAATTCTGCCTGGAATACGCTGGCAAAATCGGGAAGTCTATAGGATTTTGAAATCTCAAGAGATTCACAGAAGACACCTGCACCACACCGCATTCCATCTTTGAACCATCCGTGAAGATAGTTGTGTCGAAGTCTTTCGTCACATCACCTTCCTCCCAGTCGATTCTTGACGGGAGCAAGACTCTAAACTTCTTTGAGGTGTCTAGGGTAGGGATGCAGTAATCGGTGGTTGTGGATAGGATGTCTGATGGTATAAGGCTTGTTTGGTTGCAGTGCCCGTAGGATCTAGATTTCCAGCAGCCTATTTCTTTGAGTCTCAAGATACTGCAGGACACCTGATATTTAATAAAGAGGTCAATCGGAAGAAGGTCCAGGATGACGTTAAGTGCATCTGTTGGGCAGGACCTGATTGCCCCTGATATACCTACGCAAGCATTTCTCTGCACCTTTGTAAGGTTTTTTACTATGTAAGCTTTGCTGAGAGCGGGCCACACACAATGGAACCATAAACAAGTATCGGTCTTACAACCGCCGTGTATGTCCATTTTATCATTTTTGACTGGAGGCCCCACTTTTTGCCGAATGTTTTGTTACAGGCGTAGAAGGCGACACACGCCTTCCTTACCCGTTCTTCAATGTTAAGCTTCCAGTTCAATTTGGTGTCTAGTATTACGCCCAGATATTTAGCACTGGAAGACAATGATAGTGTTTGTCCGTTTAACCGAGGTAGAGCGAAGGGTGGTACCTTGGTTTTGGTGGTGAAAAGCATCAACTCGGTTTTGTTACTGTTAACACCTAGTCCGCAGCTCGCAGCCCAAGTGCTTACTTTTTTCAAAGCCATATTAGTGATTTCACTGATCACGCTTGGAAATTTTCCTGAAACTAGAATTACCAAATCATCGGCGTACGCAACCGCTTTCACTCCACTACTCTCGAATTTCACAAGAATGCTGTTCATGACCAGAAGCCATAAAAGAGGAGACAGTACACCTCCTTGGGGTGTTCCTCTGCTGGCATATTTGGTGCACGTTGAATATCCTAACTTTGATTGAATCCTCCTATTACTTAGCATGGATATTATCCACCTTCTAATGTAGTTCTCTACACCGAAGTCTGCAAGTGATTCTGCGATGGATTCAGTTAGGACATTGTTGAAAGCTCCTTCTACGTCTAAGAAGGTAGCTAGGGTATATTCCTTGAAATGAATCGAGTTTTCTATTGTTCTCACTACCTCATGAAGAGCAGTCTCTGTAGATCTGCCCCTCATGTAGGCATGTTGCGAGTTAGATAGGGGACAACTACTCAGAATACTCCTTATGTGAGATTCTACGATTCTCTCCAGGGTTTTAAGAAGAAAGGAAGTAAGGCTTATAGGTCGGTAATCTTTGGCAGATTCATGCCCTCTTTTACCAATTTTTGGCAAGAAAACCACTCTTACCTGTCTCCAAGACAAAGGGACATGGTTAAGCAAGAGGCAACCTTTAAAGATACTCTCAAGCCGTGGAACCACCAATTCAAGCTGATTTTGCAGCATTATGGGCAGTATTCCATCAGGGCCTGGAGATTTGTATGGCGAGAAAGTTTTAATAGCCCAGACTATATTTTCTCTAGTTATAAGGGCGTTGACATGCTCTATGGAAGTTAGCATGTTGAGAGTCAGATTAGATTCGGGTGGTTCTTCTGCACAACCTGGGAAGTGTACATTCATTAGTAGCTCTAATGTCTCCATTGGAGATGCTGTCCAGCTTCCATCTGGTTTTTTAAGAAATGAGGGGTTCGAATGTTCTTTCGATAAAACCCTACTAAGCCTAGCCGAATCTTTGATATCTTCGATGGACTGACAGTACTCTTGCCATCCTTGTTTTTTGGCTTGAGCTATAGAACGCTTGTAAATTCTCAAGCAGTCCTTATAAGGCTGATAAAATTTATGCTTATAGCAGATGTTAAAAATGGTTCTTGTAATTTTCCTCAGATTAGATAAGTCATCATTCCACCAAGGTGGAAAGGTTTTCTTACTATATCTTATCGGGCAAGAGACCTTGAAGGCAGTGTTTATAGAGTCTTCGAAGTTTGAAATCTCTAACTCAAGATCTGTAACCGACTCGTAACTCGAGTTCGTTATATTACGTAGCTTTGAGCTAAAGGTTTGACTAAATTTCTTCCAGTCAATTCTTC
Source organism: Sphaerophoria rueppellii (assembly GCA_920937365.1). Taxonomy (NCBI): domain Eukaryota; kingdom Metazoa; phylum Arthropoda; class Insecta; order Diptera; family Syrphidae; genus Sphaerophoria; species Sphaerophoria rueppellii. The sequence goes on from CAKKXW010000005.1 coordinate 44,789,337, forward strand.
TGGGATTTCTATAATGGGAAGGAGTTTCCATTTCGAATTTAAGATCAAATAAAATATATCTATGATCAGAAAAGGAATTAAGAAGAGATACTCTCCAATTTTCGATGGAGAGTTTACCGTAATTATTAACAAAAGTAACATCTAAAACATCTTCCCACCCTTCTGTGTTATCCGTACTCGGAAAGACAAAAGTAGGAGTGTTACCCCTGTTACAAATGGTCATGTTGCATTCAATAATGTAATTAAAGAGTGACTCACCTCGGTCATTAATTTCAGAGCTGCTCCAGATTGAGTGCCTGGCATTGGCATCGCTTCCTACGAGCAGGCTTGTTTTTTTAGCTTTTGCCTCTGCCGCTAGCAATCGCACTTCCTCAGGCGGTGACTCCCTATCGTGCGCCATGTACGAAGAGGCTAGAATCAAACCCTCCGCTTGCCTACCCTCTAACCTAACCACTGTTAAATCAGAGGTGCTAAAGTTTGGACACAGAAAAGCTTTTAAGTGTTTTTTAGCTAAAATACAAGTTCTAGGCTTACCTTGATTCTGGTTATCGGGCTTGTAAAAAAGGTCGTATGTTAACCTCGAGGCCGTTAACCCAAGGCTCTTGAATCAGTGCCACATCTATGTTTTCCTCTCTGAGGAAAACCTTCAGGTTATCCGTGGCACATTTTGAGTGCTTCAGGTTAACCTGGATGGCGCATAGTGCATCGTTTTTTAGTTTGGCGGGACTGCAGGACCAGGATCCAGCGCCTCGCTGGGGGCTCCAACCCGCATGGTGACGTCGTCTACCTCGACGATATCATCACTTAGAGTGGGGCCGACTTCCTGACTCTGCAGAATCTTAATAGAGACACTTTTGATGCCGAACCTCAGCTTATGTTGTGCCTCTTCCAGGGCTTTGCGGCTTGCCTCGCAGATCCTAAGAAGGTAGACCGCGCTATTCTTGCGCGGTTCCTCCGTTTTGATGACCGCCCAGTCATTCATCGGAATCTGCGGATTCAGTCGTTGAAGGCTCCTAATTAGCTCCACTCCTGTCGGCTTAACACTCATGAGCGGCAACAAGATACGAGCCAATGGTTTCCTAGGAACATCCCTGGCTGGAATAAGCTTGAGCTTCAAGCCCTTCCAGTCGTTGCTAATCTTAGCAACTCCTTTGCCAAGGAAATCCCTCGAAAACTCGTCAGCGCACCTTATCACCTTGTACCCCCTGAGCATTTCGCCGGAGTCAAAGCTCGGATAGGGACCTTCTTTCGCTGAGATGGTGTACTGGAATACTAGTTCCGAAAGTTTGGCCTCGATTGAGTTCCACGCTGACATCAGAGCTCTGTTGTCTGTGGAGAGCTCATCTACAATCGCCACCTGGAGGTTGTCTCTGACGACCTCGCTCAAGGCGCGCGGTTGCGCCGTCACCTTCGGAGTCTCTTTTTTGGCATTGCCACCAAGTTTGGTTCTCTTTTGAGGTGGCTTCTCCTCCTCCAGAGACCTGTTCCTCTTGGTGGACTTTTCTTTTTTGCTGGGTGGCGCACTCTTCTCCCGACTGTTGAATTCTTCAACAACTTTTTCATATTTGATTTTGTCGGCAGCATCACGCTCGTGTACCTTTCCGGCTTTTTCGTTCTCGGCAATCTTGCCAAGAATGAAAGTAGCCTTCCTGTACTTGATCCTGAGCTGATCCGCAGGAGAGTGCTTGTTGGGCTTGGTAGCGTTGCTCTGGCGAGCCTTGCTACTTGAAGTTGCGGGCGTTTTTTGAGAGGGATGCTGAAGCACAGGGGTACTAGTACCTCCCGTGTTACCTCTTAGTGTAGCCTGCTCTGAGGTGCTAGCGTCTCTAGCTTCCCCTGAGCTACCTACAATGGTATCCTGACTGGAAGCCAGGAGTTCATCCTCGGACTCGATGGATGGAATTTTAACACATAAATTGGACGAAGACATAATGAGGGTGTTCGATTTGATTCCCACGAGTAAAGCGGAAAAGAAGGTCACCCTCGGCAGAGCCGCATACCGAGGGAAGGTATAAACACAAAAAAACCGTTACCACCACAGGCCTCCGGCTGAGCTCGTTCATGGTTGATTTATCCCTCACACTTTAAATTCTTGGGCACGGATTTTCTTTTCTTATGCTACCATGTTTTTTTTAAATAAAATGTATTTTTTTTTCTTCAAGCGGCCCCTAGGTATAATTTTTTGTATAAATCATTGCGCTATATTATTGGCTGATACCCCAGACTACACTTTATTTGTGTACAATAATCGATTTGACATTTAACTTCAGGCATGCAGTCGCCTGGTAATTAAAAAAATAAATTATGACAAAATTATTTGCAACCCCACGTCAGGCTATACAATATTTTTCATTGTTCAATTTAATGGGATCATGAAGTTATCTCGAATCAGAACAAAAAACATATATTGTAAATAATAGAGCCCAAGTTCTCTTATGAGCCAACACACTGTATTAAAATAGTCAACCACCAAAAAGTGATGAGATCTACAAGATCGCCTAGTTCTTTAACCAGGAAAAGTGTTATATTAATAAGTATAATATTTTAAATCATAGAAAGAGCCCAATAGTTAGTTTGAATGAAAATTTCAAGTTCACTGTTCAAGTCTGCAATCATGCATTAACGAAAACTTGCCAAGTGAACTTGAAACTTTTCATTCAAAACTAACTTTCGGAATCAGTTCTGATTTCACATCTTTTTGCAAAGTTTTTTTTTTATGGAATGAGTGAAGCTTGAACCTCGTAATACACTCAATAAGCTAACAAATTTGTGTAAGCTGACCAACCCCGGCTGAGAGTCGCTTGCCGGGGCAAGGCAGAAAATACGACTGTACATCTTCCCTCGGCGTTCGAAAGTGCTTTTTTAATGGCTGGTTTATTACCCCAGCCTTTCATTCTTCGGCACGGTTTTCGTACAAAGTACGCTTAAACCTTCACTGAAATTAGGAACCTCTAAACTATAATTAAATTGGGTTTCCGAACTTTGTACTCTTGAGGGCTTACGAACAATTCGGAGACCAGCTTAATCTTAGCTGATCCTCATCCTGCGCCAAAACCGCACTGGACTACCATGGGGATCATTGCCCGCCCGACACCCACTTGGAGGTTTTGAATGAGGATTTGTAAGTTGGATGTTGTTAACTCATTGTGAAACCACTAAAGAAAGTTACCCATCCTACCGACCATTTTAAGAAAGAGGGCGGCAACAACTTGTATTTTCTCTTAACGTTTTCGACCATTTTGATAGATAAAATGGGTGGATACCACACCCCTAAATGGAAATAGAATTTTTTGTCATTTTTGTTTTGTCATGTCAACCAAAACCTTACAAGAATTCCAAATTTCAACATCCTAGTGATAGTGGGTGGAAACCACGCCCCTTAATGAAATTTTTCCTTATGATGATTAGGGTTTTGTAGAGCGTCACTTTAGTTGCTCGAGAGAGGACTTTACTACTCAATTGCCTTCTAAGTCCAAAGAAGCAGCGATTGGTAAAGTGATTCTTCGTTTGATTTCAGCGCTGATGTTGTAGTCTGAGTTGATAGCGGTTCCCAGGTAGACAAAGTCCTTAACTACCTCGAAGTTAAATCTGTCTATGTTTACGTTTGCTCCAAGACGTCGATGTTGGTAGTCCTTTCTTGTCGACAGCATTAACTTGATCTTGCCCTCGTTAACCGCTAGACCCATTCCTGGTTTCCGTATCAAGATCACAAACGCTCCACTGACATCACGCTGTGTTCTTCCAATTATTTCAATGTCGTCTACGTATCTTATAAGCTGGACGGATTTTTGAAAGATTGTGACTCTGGTGTTGACGTTGGAGCTTTGCACGATATTTTCAGAATGATGTTGAAATAATCGCGTGACAGCGCATCGCCTTGTCTTAAACCTTTTTTGACATCAAATGCGTCCGTTAGGTTTTTTCCGGCCATGATGGAACAGCGTGAGTTTTCCATTGTCATCTTACACAGACGGACGAGTTTTTCTGGAATGCCAAAATTGGACATTGCTCTATATATTTGGTCTCTACAGACGCTGTCATACGTGGCCTTGAAATCGATGAAAGGTGGTAGGTATCGATTTGAATGGGTGCCGAAGGTCGAATATTTGATAGATGGGGGACTTTCCGGGTCTGAAGCCACACTGATAAGGACCTACCATGTTGTTGACGAAGGGCTTCAAACGTTCACATCAGACGGCAGACAAGATCTTATAGGCGATGTTAAGGAGACTTATATCTCTGTAGTTGGTGCAGTTCAGGGGATCTCCTTTTTTTAGGATCGGCCATACAATGCTGGGGTTCCATTCATCGGGCATGCTTTCCTCCTACCAAATTTTGCAGATGAACTGGTGCATGCTCCTAACCAAACCATCTCCAGCTGCTTTGTACAGTTCGGCGGCTAGCCCGTCTGCTCCAGCGGCTTTGTTCGACTTAAGTTTAGATATCGCTATCTTCACTTCGTCAAGGTCGGGTGGATGGAATTGTTGGCCTTCTGCACCCAAATTGAATGGTTCTGTATTACTGAAGGAGTTTTGCTCGTCATCGCCATTTTACAGCTTGGATAAGGGGTGTTTCCATATCTTCAGCACTGACTGCGGTTCCACAACGATGTTTCCATGAGGGGTGTATAAGCCCTGGAGGTTTGTTTCACCTTTTTGTAGAACTTTCGACCTCGTTCCTGTTCTGACATCAATCTATCTCCTCGGTCGCGTGCTTCTCATGCTCCCTTTTTTTCTTTCTGAGAGTTTATGCTCCTCTCTCCTTTTCTGCTCGTAGAGCTCACGAGTGCTCGTGTCCTTCTTTGCAGCGCCGCTTTGTATGCCTTGTTTAGCTGCATGTGCTCGCCGGCACTCATCGTCAAACCAGGGGTTTTGTTGTGGTGGCCGTGTAAACCCTAGCACTTCAGAGGCGGCATCTCTGATGGCTGCTTGGCAGTGTTGCCACTGGTTCTCTATATTTTGTGCTGGCAGCTCGGAGACACAATCGGAAATGGATCTGCTTGCGATTGTAGCCGTTTGACGTTACATTTCCTCCTAGCATTTCGCGCGTTGGCCTTGATTGGGAAATCCGAATTCGTACCTTGGCTACAAACAAGGTAGTGGTCCCAGTCGATGTTGGCACCTCGGAATGTGCGGAAATCTTGCATGCTAGAGAAGTGTCGTGCGTCGATCGCAATACGATCAATCTAGTTGACGGTCACAATAGACTCATATAACTTCGAGGTAGTAGAGGAGTTTGTCTACCTAGGCTCCGCTATAAACACTGGTAATAACACCAGCGCCGAGATCAAACGAAGAATAACTCTTGCTAATCGCTGTTTCTTTGGGCTAAGAAAGCAATTAGTGGAAAAGCCCTCTCTCGAGCAAGTAAGGTAAAACTATACAACACACTCATTATCCCAGTCCTGCTGTATGGTGCGGAAGCATGGACCCTGACAAAATCGGATGAAAGGCTGTTTCGAGAGGAAAGTTCTTCGGGTCATCTTTGGCCCGTGTGCATTGAAGGTTGTACAACGACATGGTCCTAGCCAGAAGGGTTAACGTCCAGAGACTCAGATGGCTCGGTCATTTAGAGCGAATGGACACCAATGCTCCGGTCCGGAAAGCCTTCGACACTATACCTGAGGAGAGGAAGACCGCGGCTCTGGTGGCGCACTCAAGTGGAAGAGGACCTCAATCAACTTGGAGTGCAAAACTGGAGACGACTAGCTAAGGACCGAGCTAGCTGGCGGAGACTGTTGATTGAGGCCCAAGTCCACAACGGGACTGTAGCGCCACCTTAAGTAAGTAAGTAAGTTGACGGTTGATTGGTCAGGATATTTCCATGTTCAATTGTGGATTTCGAGATGTGTTAGCAAGCATTACGTCTTCCGCAGTGAAGTCGATTAGCCTAAATCCGATATCGGAGGCGGTCATTTACTACTGAAAAATTGTAATTGTACGTAGATTTTTGTCTGTGTATATAAGTGTATATATATCTTTTCGCTCTCGTGTTAAGGGTGACCTATTCAAGTGGCGAGGATTGTATTTCATTTCAAAATTTTCTTGATTCCTTTGAAATATCGACTCTTTCATAAATAATGCATACTTTTTGGAGATAATTTATTGATACAAACATTTCTTTTAGCTAAACTCTCAATTTATTAAGCAGTGAATCAATGTAAGGGTCGAAAACTTTGAGAATTTTGTTCTAAACACTCAACTCAAACGTTATATCTTGCAAGGATATACGTATCATCTCGGACAGCCAAGACGCTCTCAAATCTCTCGCGTCTGTCTCCACAAACTCTCAAATAGTTCACGACTGTCGATCATTCCTGAATGAGATGACGGAACAGTTTAACATTCACCTCATTTGCGTGTCGGGCCACGAGACATCCCGGGAAATTGCAAAGCCGATGAGCTCGCCAAAAAAGGAACACTTCTGCCTACCGTTAGATCAAAGACATAACATAGGAACACCATTTGCTACATGCAAATATCTTCTCAAACAATATGCTCTAGAATAAACAAATGCTAGATGGTTACAGGGAACCACCTGCCTAGCAACGAAACATATATGGCCAAGCATAGACCTGAAACGGACAAAAGGCTGAGCAGACAAAATATAAGCTCTTCAATTGGAGTCAGAGGAAGAGGAAACAGTCCAACACCTTCTGTGTACATGTCCGGCGCTCTCCAATAGAAGGCATAACTATCTCGGTAGTCCCTTCTTCGATAATACCAGTGAACTGGCGACGCAAAATGTCTCTAACTTCATTAAAAGTATAAAATGGTTTGTTTAAGTTCATAACTCTCCCATGAGTAACTTCTTTAGAGGTATCACAATGGACCCTTGAGGTCTAAGTGAGTCAGTAACATCTAGACAAGCAATCCAACCTAACCTATGTCCTAACACATAATTTTTGACCTCAATATCTCATTAATCTCGCTTCGCGTTTAAGCGTTTCTTACTGATCTTTTCGTAAGTTCACATTAAATCAAAATTCTGGTTTTAGTTTAAGCCAGTCATTTATTTATGAATTTTAAAAACACGTTCAAATTTCTGATTCTTAAAGAATAGTGTAAAGCTTATAAAAATTGTAACCAATTTCAATCCGTTCGTGAACAAATTTTAGTTTTTCTTCTTTCGTCTATTGGATTTGGGTTGTTCTTGTTCGGGAACAACAACTGAACCCGAAACTATTTCATCTTTCATGTCAGACGCAGCTATTTTACTCTGGGCTTCCATGTAAAACATAATATCACGTAGTTGCTCTTTAATGTCTGTCAATTCGGCTTCTTTTTTTTCCGCATATTCTTTGTAGGTTGCCTCCAGGGCAGCATATTTTGTTTGCCAAGAACTCTGATTGTTTTGCAGAGCTTTCGAAATTTGACATTCATCGGTGAATTGCTTTTGAACTTCTTTTAATCTGAAAATCATAATAAAATTCAAATGAATAACATTTAAATGAAGATAGGAAATTCTTACTTATTTGCATTTGTAGCAAGTTTCCTCTCGAGATTTAGTTTTTCTTTAGTCAAGGTTTGAACCTTTTGTTCCAAATTTGATAGCTTCTCTGACATAGTCTTTGACTGTAGTTTAAACTCCCTCCATTCGTCTTCCAGAGCAAGCATTCTTTCCTCGTAGTATTTGCGCTGCGTATCTAACTGAGATGTCAGCAAATAAGTAAATTCTAACTGCATCGAATCGATTTTTTCGTCTCCTTCATCATTTGGTGCTGCAGTTGCAACAAGTTTGCCATCGGTTTTATTCTGGAACAAACGATGGACGAAATTATCGCCAGCATAGTCCCAAACACTAGATGTGCCCAATTGCATGGCAAATGTATGATTTGTTGCTCGGTAATGGGCGGCAGCATGACCACCCTGATAACGACCACAGCCAACGTGGCCGCATATCAAACAAATCCAGAGTGCTTCTGTTCCTTCGCATTCCATGCAAACAGAATTCTCAACTAATTCGGGAGTTTGCACGTGCCGACAAACTGGACATGTCGAGTCTCCCCATTTGATTAGGCAATTTGCATGAAAAGCATGATTGCAGAGTATGGTGAGGACCCCATCTACACTCTCGTCCATCCTTTCAAGGCAAACTAAACACAAAAAAATGAGATTAAAATCGTTTCTTTCAAAGAGACTAGACTTCTTTTTAACTCACCTGGACATGTTGGCAATTCTGTATGACCAATGGGAGGAATTCCATCTTCACCGCGTTCAATTTCTGATACCCAAACTGCGTGACATAAGGAATCCGGTTCCAATGAGTTGTATGCTGCTCCATTAAATGTTTGGTAAAATTCCAGGGCTGCTTCATTGCAACGAAAACTAAAAGAAATTATATTCTTCAGTTTTACGATAAGAAAATGAATCAAAAATCTTACATCAAAAGAACCATGAACTGATTTGGACTTCCATCTCGAATAATTCGAATGTGCTTTATTTCCGAGTGACACGGAGCAACAAAGTTTAGCAAATCATGACAACTCAAGCTAGCTGGGACAGCCAACAAACAGAGCTGGTTGGACGGTCCTTCCTTGATTTCCTTTCGTTCGCTGAAATGGGAAGACCATAATGGGTAATGTCACTTTGTTCACAGCAGACAAGTACTTACTTCTTTTTGAACAAATGAATAATACCATTTGTTACTTCAACACTTGGATTTCCAGAAAAAAATCCAATTTCTTTTGGAAATTCGGAAGCAAATTGAGCTTCCTCCAATGGTGTAGCTTCCCTGGAACTTGTTGGCAAAACATCCCTCAAATTGCTATTCATTGTTTGATTTGTGTAAGTTTCTATGCGAATTTCACTTGGTGATCGAAGACCACGATCGCGTTCACGTTCCTTTAGCAATTTGGGATTTGTTGGATGTGCAGATGAAACAGCCCCTTGATCTTTGTAGTTAAAAAAAAAATTGAATTTTGTTTGTGGAAAGATTCCAATATTTGTCGGTGCATATTACCTTGGCTCTCTGGTAAAGATTCGATGATTTCTAGCTTAATAAAACATACCGATACCTTATTTGGCATTTAGAAGAAATGTTTGCATTACCAAATTGTTTAAAATAAGATCGAATTAATTTTGTTTTCTTTCTTTTTAATGAAACAAGAATTTTTTATTGCTGTTATTTTACTTTTACCGATTTTCACTTTCACAACAAAGGAAATTGAAATGTCAAAAATTAATAAATTGCATGTTGAAGTGATGCCAATATGTGAAACATAAAATTACCCTTACCAATTTGTCAATTTGATATTTTAAGGCACTGTTCACATGAGCACAACCAAGGTACCTTGTATATTTATTTGACAGATTTAGGTAGCATTTACTACTCATGCTTTCTAGATACAAGCAGAGATAGCCATTTTATAAAAAGAAACGTTGGTATAGAGAAAAAAATGGCCATATCTGTTTTAAACTAGATGTCGGCAGTCGAAAATGCCATCTTGATAACTTCTGTCTAATAACTAGACAAAGATACGAACTGTCAAACTCTATACGCGCTCCGCCAATGAATAAGTAGCACAAAAAGGGTTCTTGTGAAAAGAAGTGAAGCATTTTTCAAAGTAGTGTGGGTTTCACAAACACAAATGCATTACAACAAGGCGTGTCTGAAGTTGAATGGTTAATATTAGGGGCGCCAAGCGAAATTTGATTGAATCAAGATTATATAACTTTTCTTGACTCCGTAGTAGAATGTTTCTACACAGTTGCACACAGCATTTCGTTACCTCTTATGGTGTTTTTATTAAGAATGGTAACTATTCTATCTAAATTAACTAAAACTTAACTAGATAATTACGTTTTAAGGATTTCTTAAATAAATTTAACACCCAAAATCTCATAAGTACATTTTTTTACAGCTAGGCAAGCAAAATGACAGCACAGGAGAAAGTTGGACAGTACAGGAGAGTATTTGACACATCAGAAATTGTTGGTGCTTCACTCACGTACACTGTGCAATGGCTCCACTCAATTTCTCAACAAGACGATAGTGTATTTGATTTATGATGCATAACATTACTTTTAAATTTCAAATGTTGATAAATTTGCGAACACAATGTTCGTCGCGGTAAAAAATCCTAGTCAATGCGAACTGTCAAACTCTGTTCTTGCTTTGTGTTTTGGTTGCTCATTCACAATAAATTAAAAATTAAGGCCGTGTGCGAATTGGATGAATTGTGTTTTGGATGAATTTTTAACCACTACTGTCTTATTTCAACCTGCTCCGCAGCTAGTTTAATTTTTAACACATTTTATTCAATGCGAAGTGTCAAAATTTAACCAAATGTCAAGTTTTAACCCACTTTTTAACCAAATTCGTACACGGCTAGCTAGCTCTCATATGTCAAAATCGACGAATATTCGTTCATTCGTTGGTCGTTCTCATGCATATAGTCCTAATTAGGACCTTCGAAATAACAATTTGCGGAAAGGATTAAATTTAATATGTGTGTGCACTTTGTTTGTTCAATATCGTTGTTTACCATTGGCCGTTCACCACGTTCACCACCTAATCAAAGATTATATAAGTAACAAGATGGGAAACTGGAAACTGACTTACGTTTCACTTCCTAGATCCCGCAATTTTCATTTTCTTTCATTTTATTTTCTTTCCTTGTACATGAATAATATAAAAACAAAAACAATATGGTAGGACCATATTTACTGTGTAAAAACACGCATACTTTGACAAAAATTATGGTCCAAATTGTGATAGTATTGGTAAAACCACGCATACTTTCACAGTAACTATGGTCCGAAGCTTGTAGGCAACTGTCACTTTGAAAGCCTTGTTTCCCATCTTGTTACTTATTTAATCCTTGCACCTAATGTTCGGTTCGTTTTTCAGTCTTCATTAATTTTTGATTTGTTCAATAATTCCCTAACAGCATTAACACACTTTGGGATATTTTGGAAAACCAACAATCCATCTATTCGCCTACAGATGGCAGGATTCTTGTTGTATTGTTTTCTCTTTTTATTTTGAATTCATTCTTACAATTTGCTCTGCTTCTGTTAATTTTACAGAAACTTCAAACTGCTTTGCAGATTTGTGTAAATTACTCGCAGTTTACATCGTTTCACGGTAAAATGTTTAAAATTCCTTCACAAAAACAACGTTACCAATTTCACGTTTATAAGTTGATCAAAACGACTTATTAATATTAAGGAACATTCAATTCATACGGTTGAAATTCAAATCTCTTTTTATAATCGAAGGTAGCATTAATTACCACTTTGAAAAATCGATGCTTTGTCAAACAATAATGAAAACTGAACAGAAACAAAAACAACAAAAGCCAATCAACCCAACAACTTTCACTTTCGAAAACCTGTTAAGCTTGTAGACCAAAGATTAGCAAAACAAGACAGACGTAGACATCGTCGTCGTCGTTGTCGTCCGCCTTATAGTTACGCGAGATGAAAATTCGGCATTGTATAGTAACGAAGAAGGTGTGGAGGTAGGAATTTGCAAATTGCATTTGGTTTAGAAGAAAAGGAATCTTTGGCGGATGTTGTGTTGATTTGATGACCGAATTCGGGGCCGGTCCAACGTCAATTACTATATCGTGGTGTTGTGAAAATAAATCTCCTAGAAGATAATGGCTAATCTATTCTTTTATCGACCTATGCGATGGTTAAAATGGTCAACACTTTTGGCCATTGTCTTTTATTTATTCTTCATTGGAATCACATTCAATATAACCATTGGATCCATGAATAAGTTAATCTATTCAAAGAAACCTAATACATTGGCTCCAAATTCAGCTGAGGAAAAGGATCTTGATACGTCAAGTGAACATCAGTTGGAACCGGAAACTGTTATTTTGGCGGCAAGTTCGATCGACGAACTACAAATTTTGGGAAAAGCATTTAAAAGGTAAGCTGTACGTAAGTCTTTTGAATGGAATAAACAGAAATTAAATGTCAGAGGTTAATGAAGAGATACCTATTTAGGCTAAGTAATTTCGTTGTCTTGTTAGTATTTGTTTAAAGTTGATAGAAACTGGTTTTCGAATATCAGAAATGGCATAAGCGAACAGACACGCAAACTTGAATATATTTACATAATAACTTTGTTTCAAGTTTATTGATATCGTAAAAGAGTTATTTAAATCCTCAGGAACAGCTGCGCGATCTGGATACGTTTTTCTGGTTAATTTAATTCTTTATAATATTCATCGGAACCTTTTGAGCTTTGACGCAATTATAGCCTAAAGAGATAGCAAAAACAGATCGGAGTCACACTGCTTGTTCACTGCGCCCCCATTTTCTCGAGTAATGACAAGATTGCAAAAATTAGTAAACCATAACTAGAAAGTTAACGACGCCTGAAAAGTAATCTGCAAGAACTTTAAAAACTGTATTAACCTTCCGTTAGTCGCGCCCTTTTTTCTACCATTCATAGTCGCGCTGCACTTGTGAGGTTATTTCTGAATTTTTACCTTTAGGCCGTTGTGCGAATTGGGTTAAAAAGTGGTTAAAATAAAACTTGACGTTTGGTTAAATTTTGACACCTCGCACTAAATAAAATGTGTTAAAAATTAGACTAGCTCCAATCTTTGTTATCAAGCGCATTCTCCGTGCGTCAAGATGGAGCTGGTGCTCCAGCTACTTAATTAAGCCTCTTGGATGAAATTCAAAAAAGAGCTGTAAGAATGATTGGTGATAGAGAGATCACTGACGCATTCACCACTTTAGACCACCGTCGTAACGTAGCGTGTCTCTCCTTGTTCTATCGCTATACTTTTACGGTAATTGCTCTAGTGAAATAGCCAGTTGCATTCCTCCCCTCAAACAATTCGCCGTAATACTCGCGCTTCTAGGAATGCCATCAGTTTACCTTCGAGCCCAATTTGGGAAGTACTCTCAAGTATAGAGAATCATTTTTTAGCCGTACTACGTGAATGTGGAACTCTCTTGCATAATCTGTCTTTCCCACTCATTACAATGTTCAAGAATTTAGGAATGTACAGCGACACCGCCTTTCCAACCCCTTCTCTTCTTCAAACACCAAACAAGAAACTCAACGAAAAACTCAAGTGTCGAATTGCCGAAACCTTATCCTGAGGAAATTCCTAACAAAAATTCCTAACTTATTTTTACTCAGTTTTCGGTTGTTGTTGTTTGACATGTAATTCGTATTACTGAGCTAACCTAAGTTCCCAATAAAACACGGCTTGTTTCACTTTTCCCTGGGGCAGACGACTCCTGCAGTCTGTTAATATATAAGACCTGCTTTTGAAGGAGTTTTTTTTTTTACCCAGAACTTCGCCGAAGACGTATCCCTTTCAGCAGCATTTGGTTTCAACAAATGGAGCAAGTGCATACTTAGCCACACAAGTTATGATCAAACGAAAAGTTCCCAAACAAATTGATATCCAGAAACTGCACTTTCCGCTGGCCACCAAGGTCACTTGACCTGACTGCACCAGACTTTTTTGTATGGGGTTATGTCAAGTGTCAAGCAAGAAGTGTACAAAACGCCAAGAAATTTGACTGAATTGAAGCAGTCCGTTAAGACAATAATTGAGGCATTACCTCTGACCCTGATAAATATACAATAAGTGTATTATCGCCTCTAGGCCAATCTGACCAATTGTGTCATATCCGCAAATTTCTCGTGTCAAAAAATCCCACTTAAAGATAGAGCTCCTAAGAGAACCTTTTGGCAGTATGAGAAAGCCGACTAGGACGGTCTTAATAATTTCGTCAAGATCTCTAACTGGTCACTATGCTTCCTCGATAGTGACGTAGATTCCAGTGCGAATATGGTCACAAGGTTAATTCTTCTAGGTATGAGAACTTTTATCCCCAACAGGGTTAAAAGCATAAGACCCAAAGAGAACGCATGGTTTGATATAAGCAGTAAAGAGGTTATCAGGATTAAAGAGGTGAGCTTTCGTTGTAAAAAAGGCGCAACCCTACTGGGGAAAACCGGAAAAAGTTAAAACAAGCCATTAAGGCCTCCAATGTCCATATTCGACGAACCAAGTTTTTGCATGACAAAAAATTAAAGCAAAAAATTCTGCAATGTCCCAAAGGCAGTAAGAATTTTTGGTCATTTGTAAGAAATATGAAGAATTCTTCTTCTTCCTTGGTCCATACGCTCTTTGACAATGACACTTCAGGTGTTAGCTCTCTCGCGAAAGCTAATCTTTTTCCTAAGCAGTTCGCCTCCAACTCTTCGCTGCCAGAGAGTGTCATGACTCCCCAGTTCTTGAGCTCGACAATGATTGCATGGGACGAATCTTCGTGCTGTAACGATTTTCTTAAAGATCTCAACACACACAAATCCGCTGGCCCGGATGGTATTCCCGCTATTGTTGTGAAGAGGTGTTCTTCAACGCTGCCAAAACCCTTACATAAGCTTTTCCATCTATCCTATTCCTCTGGGTTCCTTCCGAGTGGTTGGAAAAATGCAGCCAGCCAATTCCAAAAAAAGGCAAATCGTCCTCTCCCTCCAATTATTTTCCGATTGCACTAGCGCCCTTCTTTCTAAAGCCATGGAAACGCTGTTAAATTATCAGCTTAACAAATATCTTCAAGAACTAAAGCTTCTTAATGACCGGCAGTAAGGCTTTCGCACAACAGGTCCAGCGGTGGTTTGATGGCATATCTCACCGAATAGTGGAACAAAACTTTACATCGTTTTTGAGAAAGTAAGATTGTTGCACTTGATATTTGTTGCGGGCTCCTTTAGTTACTCATTTTGTAACATATTTCAAAGGCATTTGATAGAGTTTGGCACCAGGCTCTTTTATCGAAAATGCGTGCTTTCGCTATTGATGAGTAGCTCCTTCGTTGGATTAGAAACTTTCGAACCGTTCTATGCAAGTTGAATTGTACGGGTTCAAGTCTGAAACCCACAAAATAAATGCTGGTGTGCCCAAGGGCTCCGTTTTGTCTCCGACCCTTTTTCCCATTTTCATTAATGATCTCTTGTCTGTTACTTCTTACCCAATAAATTGTTTCGCAAACGATAGTACCCTTATCTTCTCATATTCGTTTTCAGACTCACATCTCTCCTCTTCGGATGTGGAATTGCAACGGCAAAATATGATAAGCGCATTAAACTCTGACTTAAACATGGGAATAAAAAGCCGCGTAGAGTTTAATGCTTCGAAAACTCAATGTGTCTTGTATCGTTGAAGCGAGATATACCCCCCTTGCCACTGTCCATGAGTGGCACTTGCATCAGTGAAACCGAACATCTCGAGATTCTCGTTCTGTGTATGTGTTCAGAGAATCGTTCTTTAGCCGTACTACGCGACTGTGGAACTTTCTTCCACACCTTGTCTTCCCAGCCGATGGCAATGTTAAGGAATTCAAGACCGATGTTAATCGACACTCATCCTAAACCTTCTCCGTCTATCCCACTTTTCCTAACGCTCGCACTGTGCTTTGGCATTAAAAGGGAACAAAAACCCCTTGAGTGCGTGCATATTATAACACGCTTATCGTGTAGTTATCAGGGTCGGAAGTAAGAAACAATCAAAGAATATTGTAGGCTTGTGCCATTATAGTACCATATTCCACTAACTGAGTTACTTGACGTTCATCTTTGTCATTTTATCGCGATTATTTGTACTACAAAGGACATTTAAGCACTTCATATAAAGGGTTTTTCAATAGGGACTCTACAAAAGTTTTCTTAAATAAAACAAAAACGGTTTTGGATATCAATGAAACTATTTATTCCTGTGGAAGTAAATTTGATGCCATTATGTATGGAACTCGATTTCTTTTGCATGGCCACCACGGGCACGCTTGCAGAAGTCTAGACGTTTAACCCAATTTTCGTCGGTTTTCAAGCATAAATCGGCCGATACTGCTGCAATTTCACGTTCGATATTCGTAAGAAGTTCATCAATCGTCGCTGGCTTGTTGGCATAAACCATAGATTTGACGGAGCCCCACAGGAAATAGTCTAACGGCGTTAAATTGCATGAACGAGGCGGCCAATTCACAGGTCCATTTCTAGAGATAATGCGCTCATCGAACTTCGTTCTCAATAATTCGATTGTTTGGCCCGCTGTGTGACATGTAGCACCGTCCTGTTGAAACCACATATCGTCCAAGTCCATATCATCCAATTCATTCCAAAAATAATCGGTTAGCATTGAGCGGTAGCGAGTCCCATTCACAGTAACGTGCCGGTCTTGATCATCACGGAAGAAGTACGGCCCAATGACATTACCAGCATGTAAACCGCACCAAACAGTGATTTTTTTGGGATGTAATGGTGCCTCGTGAAGCACAATGTGGTTTGCTGCCTGACCAATAACAAGTGTTTTGCTTATTGACGAAGCCATCCAGCCAGAAATGAGCCTCATCGCTGAAGATGATTTTTCGATGAAAATCCGGATCATTTTCAAGTTGTTGCTCAGCCCAATTCACGAACATACGACGCTTCTGGTGATCAAGCGGCTTCAGTTCTTGCGTCAATTTGATCTTGTAAGGATGTAGGCCAAGATGTTTTCGCGAAATTCGCCACAACGACGTCACAGAGCTGCCCAACGCTTGAGAACGACGTGTGATGCGCTAGCGGCAGCAATATTCTCGACACTGCGGGCACTTCTTTGTCTCACTGGCACGGGAACATTTTGTACTGAGCCTGTGGATTAAAATTTTTCCACTAGACGCTCAATTGTTGGTATGGCAGGACGATTATGACGACCATAAATTGTACGTAGCGCTCTTAAAGTGTTGACCACTGACTCTGAATTTCGGTAGTAAATTTTAATAATTTCGACTTGTTGTTGGATCGTATATCTTTCCATGATGAATGGCAAATATTACTGAAGAGAAATGTCAAGAGAGCGTCGTTTCCTGTCCCTATCGGTCTACTTTTGTAGCGTCCCTATTGAAAAACCCTTTATTTTACTATGCCTAGGCTATGTTAAAGCTATTTATTTTTTGATTTTAATTCCAGTGCCGATAAGAATGGAGATTCATTTCTAAGCATACAAGAACTTGCCAAATTTATCAACCGCAAAATAATCGAACACATTGAATGGGCTATTGAAAACAATCCAATTGAGTTCAGTAAAGTCGACAGAGATCCTGGTGACGGATTAATAACATGGGAAGAATACCATACATTTTTCCTCAAAGAACATGGAGTTGATGAAAATGAAATCAAGACTCATAGCGAGGTGAAGCATACATCGCTCGATCGTAAGGCGAAGGAAGAAATGATGCGTGACAAGGCTCGTTGGTCAGAAGCAGCCCGTATCGATCTTTTCAGTTTGACTTTGGATGAATATTTGGCATTTCGTCACCCAGAATCGAGCACGGCAAATTTACTCAGTTTGGTTGACGATCTATTGCGGCTTTTCGATGTCGACGGTGACGATCAGTTATCGATTGAAGAATTTTCCGATGTAACCGTAGACGATGATGATGATGTTTACAGGAGATCAGTAATTTCAAAGACTGTAGAAGAGCGACGCGAAGAATTCAAACGAATTATAGACAAGAATAATGACGCCAAAGCTGACAGGGGTGAATTACTCAACTATGTCAATCCAAGACACCCTAGATATGCTGTACAAGAAGCTGCCACACTTATAAGTCTAACTGATTCTAATAAAGATGGAAAGTTATCTCTTAAAGAGGTAAAACCTATTGATTTTCGTATTCTTCTTGAATTTGGTTAGCAAATTTTCTTTTTTATTTTTCCTTTTCCAGGTTCAAGATAGCGCAAAAATCTTCCTTCAATCTAAAATGATCGATACTGCTAACAGTTTCCACGAAGAATTTTAGGGGACCTTTAACCTATAATCTTGACTTTCAGCACATTTCGATTCTCATGTTCAATTTTATTCACCGTCCTGGGGCAATTTTCAAAAATATATATATTTAACTCATATATTTCAACATTTAAATGTATTTTTACTTCAACTAATATCGGTCAAGTGATACTATAATGGGATCGTATAGTTTCTAAAAACAAACATGTAGAGTTGTAGACTTACAATTTTGTTATCAATGTATTTTGAATGTACTAGATTTTAAGATATTTAAAGAAAAAACTGGAATCACAAATAAAACACAAAAAAATTATATTATACACTCAAAAAAAGTATTTATGGGATTCCTATTTCTTTGTTTTCTTTTTTTCGCCAACAGTTACAGCAGCGTTCATGAATTTTCTAAAAGAGTTAATCATAAAAAAGGTTGATCTATTCCGGAAACTTCGAATTAAAACCGTGATTATTTTGACGAGCGCATGCAGTTTAACAAGAGGCACACAAACCGGCGCTATAAAGAAGAAATCGAGCCCTAGCGAGCGGCTCGAGACCTTCTTTGCAGCCCCGCCGCCGCTGCGGAAAAGGACTGAAGAGCACAAACTTCTCAGAAAAAAAAGAAAAAAAAAAAAATGGAGCATGAGAAGCGCGCGATCGAAGAGATAGAGGGATGTCACAACAGGAACGAGGTTCGAGGTTCATGGGAACATCGTAGTGGAACCGCAGTCAGTGCTGAGAATATGGAAAGGCCACTTTTTCAATGGCGATGACGAGCAAAACTCCGTTAGCAATAGAGAACCATTCAATTTGGGTGCAGAAGGCCAACAATTCCACCCACCCGAACACCGAACTGTATGAAGCAGAGATGCTTGGTCAAATATTCACTCTACGGAAGACCTTGAAAAGACCCAGGAACTCCCAATCGATACCAAAGCCGCGTACGACAGCGTCTATAGAAAGCAACTATAGAGAGCAATGTCTAGTTCTTGCATCCCAGAAAAAACTATTTCGTCTATGTAAGATCACAATGGAAAAGTCACGCTGTTCCATCATGGTCGAAAAAAACCTCACGGTCAAAAAATATTTTAGACAAGGTGATGCGCTGTCATGCGCTTTCTTCAACTTCCTTCTTGAAAAGATTGTGCAATACACCAACGTCAGCTCCAGATACACTAAAACTCATAAGTTCATCCAGCTACTAAGATACGCAGACGACTTTGGCATAATTGGTAGAACACAGCGTGATGTCAGTGGAGCAGGAGCGTTCGTGAGCCTTGAAACGAATGCCAGTAAGATGGGTCTAGCAGTTACCGATACCCAACATCGACGTCTTGGAGCCAACGTCAGTATAGACAGATTTAACTTCGAGGTAGTAAAGGACCTTGTCAATCCAGAATTCGCTATAAACTCAGACAACAACACCAGCGCTGATATCAAACGATGAATCACTCTTGTCAATCGCTGTTTCTTAAGACTTAGAAGGCAATTAATTTGTAAAGTCCTCTCTCGAGCAAATACAGTGTCACTGTACAAAACCCTTATCATCCCGGTCCTAATGTGACATGAAACGTAACAACATCGGATGAAAACGCTTTGAGCTGCTTCGAGAGAAAAATTCTTCGAGTGATTTTTGGTTTAGTCTGCATGAATGGAGAATGGAATTAAAGATTCAATCAAGAACTATGCGAGCTGTTCAGCAACACTGACCTAGCTAGAAAAGTTAAAGTTCCGCGACTTAGATGGTTGGGTTATGTAGAGCGAATGGAAAATAATGCTTCAGCCGGTAGGTCTTCGAATCCAACCCGGAAGGACGTTTCAGAAGAAGACCACACAGGAGCACACAGATCGTAGAGGTTTGAGGACCTCAACCAACTTGGCGTTCGAAACGAGAGGCAGCTAGCTAGGTACCGAGCTGGCTAGAGACACTGCTACAGGAAGTGAAAAACAGTTTGCTTTTCTCGCTGGGCTAACCAGCCCAGCTTAGCTACACTGGCCTTACAGGCCAGTATCCGGTGCATTTTGCAACGACCCTCTCTATATCATGTCTGGGTCTGCAAATAAAGTTATTTGTTCGGGATTCATTGCATGTGGCCATATATGGTGTTTAATTCAGCGAGAAAAATTGAGAAGATCTTGAACTTCATAGCATCCAGCGAAATGTTGACTCTTTCCGCGAGTGAGCTTTCAAAGCCACTTTGACCCGGAACCCATACTCGCGAGCTCACTTTGGCATTGTTGGACTAATTTCGAGGATGATATGGACGAGTTAATTGCTTTAACAGTCCAATGACTGTCCAAAAGATTGCTGTATTTCGGTTTTGATTTGGATCCAGTTTTATTAATTTGCATGCTTCCGTTATCGCTTGAAAGACACTAGCAAAGTCAAGAAGTCGAAAAGATCTGGAGACATTACCAAACCCATACTCCATCTTTGAACCGACATCGTCAGTAAACATTGTTGTGTCGAGCCTATCATCTTACCATTCCATTCGGGATGGAATGATACTTAACTGAAAAGTCCTGACTGTGGTCCATAGTAGGAGTTGGGTTCTGGTCGAAAAAGCGTCCGGTTAGTAATATTAGTACGACCAGAACGCGTCTCCGTGCAGTGTTGCCATCATTACTATTGCCAGCACCTTGCCGAGGCTTATCTATCAGTAAATCTAATTCAGCTCGGAAACGGGTTTGAGGGTATTCTTCTCCTCCTTGCTTTTTTTATGATCTGGAGTGTTTTCAGACCAACTCCATACAACGGATCCAAGCCTGAAGAGTAGATAAACCGCACTTAAATGCATTTCCATTTAAAAGTTTCGCTTTCACTTTATTCAAGTCGTTCATTTCACTTGGTCTTGCACAACACACTGTGCAAACAGCACTCGTTTCCGTTAGGACTTGTCAAACTTGAAATCCATGACTTTCGATCTAAGCCGATTTCCCACGACGAATCCGCATCCAAATATGTGCATTCTTTGATGACTGCTGTAATAAATTTCGCATTTTTTTCTTTTCATTGTCCATGATCCTATCCATCGTATTTCCTGGATCGCAGTAATGTCTGCCTTCTAGTGCGGGAGTTGAGTTGCACCTGGAGTGTAGTGTTCTTACATTCCAAGTTAAAACCGAGGCTACTAACTCTCTCATAACTTCTTAGTTTTTAACTGTAAAGGGATTGTTAGCCCCTTGCACTAACCTCCAGATTTGTAGGGCCGTTGGTTATAGGGTCCATACACAACGCATGCATGCATACATATTCCAGTGACTGTGCATGCAAGCAAACTGCAAGTGTATGGCGTGGCATGTGTGGTTGTGCATGTGGCATGAGTGATTTCAAACATTTTTGATATATTTTTGTTTGTACATGCAAGCATGTGTAGTGTGTTGTCTAATTTGCTCATTCAAGCGGTGGATTTCAATGAGTAAAAATAGAGAGAAAAGTGACGAATATAGTAACCGGGTCTTAAAAACAAGTGCCTATGAAAAAATTGCCACAAAAGTAAAAGAAATCGATCCAACGGTCGACCGGGAAAAAGTAACCCGAAAAATAAATACATTTCGGTCCAATTACGCCGCGATTAAAAAAAAAGAACCAAACAGAGTGAAAAATCTGGGGCAGGAGCAGAGCACATTTTCCAGTCCTCATTGTGGTATTATGGTCCCGTGCAATTCCTTGAAGACCAGGAAGATTGTTTGGAAGGGAGAACTACCCTCGAAAATGATAGACAAGCAGCAACACCATCGGTAAGTTTACGTACCTATATTTATTTTACATGGTTAGGGATACAAATATTTTGTTTACATACATTGCAGTTTTTCATAAATTTTTTTTTGACAGGACACTGCTCCTGAAGAATTAAAATATTTGCAAAATTTGTTGCGTATGCCTTTTGCTTCACTACTCGGACTACGAGCTTGAGTACACGCAAGATCCCGTCGATGGATCCGATGCAATGAGGAAAATTCCAGAGCTCTTCAAATTGTTTCGCCTCTTTTTTCCATTGCATTTCATTCATAGGGAGCTATAAAAATTATAGCAAAAATTTTCATTCCAAGTAAATTATCTTAAATCATTGTTTTCTTTTCAGAGTGATGAAAATGCAGATGATTCAGAGACACCCAAAAAGAAAAAAAATGTCTAAAGAAGACGAGTTGATAAAAATGGCTGCTGATCATATGAAAGAGGCTAATGACGATGGGACAGTTCTAGCAAGAAGTTGGAGTGCTCAATATAATAAGCTTCCTACAGAGCAACAACTTATGTGCAATCAAGAAACACTCAACGTCAGTCAGCCAGAAGCAGCAACATTTCAAATACAAATGGAATTGTAACATAAACCAGCTTCCAAGATTTGTTTGACAGCGTCTCGCAGGATATTGACTTAGAGGAAAGTAGACAGGGACTACAGTTTAAATAAAATTTAAGTATGTATTCAATCTACCTTAATATTGTCTTTTAGTACATGTATAATCGCTTCACAAGTTTCAATAACTAGCTATGTTTCCAATTGTTTGGGGAGCAATCAGTGTTGAAAATTTTAAATCTTCGAAGTTTGTCCACTTGCCAGGAAACGAAGTGTCAATGATAGCCGCTCATGGGGAGAAATAAGATCTCGTAGTTCTTGTCTTAGTTATCATTGGAGTTACTTTATCCAAAAGTTCCGAATAATTTTCTTTTTCCGTTCTTAAAAAAATATTATAATTGCTCGTCGATGATTCCTCTGATTTTAGGGATGAATAATCGTCTTTCAGCATTATATCGAAATCAAAATAAAAAGTGTATCGAATTGTACTTTTTGATTAGTTTTATTATTATTTTGTTTAGTTTTATTGAGAAATAAATAAAAAAAAAAATGTTTCATAGTTAAAACATAGATAACTAGTCGAACCTCTGAACCTCGTCTCGCCCGCAATTTAAAATCGGTATTTGCTGTGAAAAAAAACATGCCTATAACCGTTCTGGGGGCAAAATAAAGAACTGTGAACATTTTCGCGTTATTTTGTGGTGTGGTTAAGGCGTGATGTTCTGATTCTGACCCCGTATAGATTTTCGCTTTTATATAATTGAGAATTTCGTCTTGTTTGTTATGTATCATCTTCATCAACATCATTGTCGGCCTGGCTAATGAAGTTTCTCCCTTCATCTGCGCCACAACTGGGATCCGTACCGGGCTTCGTTCAGTCTACCAGTTCCGCACCCAAAAGCTTTAGGCGATATGATCTATGACATTCTTTCAACGCAAATTTGGTCTGCCGCGCTGTATACTACTATGAATTGTACTGCAAATGATATTTTTTGTCATCAAGTCTGCTTCGTGGTAGAATTGATATAGTTCGTATAGTTATATTGTCTCCGTAATCGTCCCTCCTCACAAAGGGGGCCTTTGGCTTAGTACTCAGATCTCGGATTCGTAAGTGATTACTATTAGGACTATCGTCTTATACAGTAGCAGTTACGAAGAAATGGTAAGATTTTTGTATATAAAGACCCATGAAGAACTAAAGTAGCTTCTGTTGGCTTTGAACAGCTCCTCCATCTTAATAGTTGTTCTTCTACGTTTGCCATGGTTTTTTAGCAGTCGGTGCCACCATGTACCTACTTCATTTTTTCCTTAGGTTTCTTGCATCCTGCTCGCTCTGAATAAATGAGGATTTTACAGCTTGTGGGTCCCTTCCAAAGTTTTCAATGTCGTCTGCGTTGGAAAATAATTGGGTGCACTTGGTAACGATAGTTATTCTAATTTATGACACATAACTGTACTGGCAGTGATACCCGCGATAGCTGGGATAAAAATTAGCCTATATGATTTTCTGACCCCTGTCACTACCTATGCACGGGAGCCGAACATTTTATCAGATTACAACGTATTCTATGTAACTTTTAATATCTCCAACAATATGTGTACAAAGTTTCTAACGATCGCTTTCGTAGTTTTGGGTGACGCTCTGACACCCTACAGACTTTCACATGTTTACACATAGTCGAAGATGCACCTAACTCTCCATGTTGTCTTCTAAAAATCACAAAACCTAATGAAAAATTGTCTACGTTCAATCACGTAACCAAAAGGTATCGTAAAGCTTTTTGTTTTTGTAAACCATAGCAAAAAATAGCAAATACATGAACCGTTTACTGTCAAAACAAAAACCCGGGGGTATCTGAGAATTTTTGGTATATCTCGGGTATCCGAGTGTTTAGCTGATCAACATTTATGATTTTTTGCCACTTGTCTGGCGCGCAATTTCATCAGCTTTCAAATTAAAAGAAAATTGAAAGAAATATAAGCAGATGACTATCGATCTGATTTTTAACAATACTTGTTATAATTTAGATGACTTGGAAGAAGTTTGTCAACGGATTCACGGCCATAAACAATTTCCTGTTCTCAAGCGTTTGATTTGTTGTTTTTTTTTTCATAGACGTTTTGATAGCAATCTGGATACAGGTATCTGTCTCGTTGAAAAAGATATCCCAGATACGGGTATCTCAGATAGCCTATCCGATATATGATTGAACGTAGCCATTTAAAACGGTAAATGGTTAACGGAATGAAAACAAATTAGAATGAAAACGAATAAATAGGCCAGTTCCACCTAACAACATCTCACTGAGATCTCAGAAGGGATTTTTTAGGCGAAACCAAAAATCTCAGCTGAGAATTGAGATTTTTTTCTGAGATTTCTGAGATAAAAATTTTTTGGATTCGTTTTCTCACTTAGCTATTTTGACGTGACTGACATATGTACAACAACCATTTTATCTCAATGAGAACTGAGAATTTTGTTCCACCAAATGATTTTGCCTCAGTCAAAGTGACATTGAGATCTCAGTGAGATGTTGTTAGGTGGAACTGGCCTAGTAATAAATTAAGACAGATGATGTCTACGTACTATATTACGTCGTAACCTTTCGTCTCATTCAGTAACATTTAAACGTGTTGCCAAATTAGCAATTTTATTGACTTGCAACAAATGAGTGCGTTAAGGAAAACGCTATCTACTTTGTGATATAGATTCTGGTAAAAATATTTATGATACAGCAGAATACCTATTACATAATTTCATAATTGTATTGAATTTAGTAAAAGTATATTTGTGTACTTAAGGAGAGGCGAGTGTATTGGGAAAGTACAATTGTATCGACTTTTGCAAGCCAGAGTGATTTTAATAATTTAACATAGCCTATTTCGTTTCTCCTATTCAGCCATTTTTTTGCAACACAATCGTTTCTTTTCATTCTTTTTTTTTTAATGCCAAGCTAATCAAAATAACTGCTGCAGCAGTCTTTGAGCCTGACATTTTGACGATGTTCTTTACACAACGATTTACACACGACTAAAGAATGTACAGTTTGCAAGAGTATTGTTTAGTGTATTGTTGAACCATATAACGGTGCTAATCTGTGATTGTACATGCATGCATTTGTAGTGTATGGGCTCTATTAAGTGCTTCTGTTTCTGCATTTTGCACTCGCGCTTACAAGTTTCGTAAGTTATATCTAGTGTTATAACCAGTACCCGGTGGTTACCACTTGGAGGTGAGGTAAGCACTTGGAGTGTAGGAAAAGATATAGCATATGCCCCCAGATCCTACAACACCCAACCACCCATTTCAATATAGGTACCGTTAGATTGTAAGAAAACTTCGTATGACGATGATGTTGTATCGATAATTTACTTTACAATACAAATTATAAATCTTGTTTACTAATATTAAAAAAGAAAAATAAACATACAGACAAACACATCTCATATTTCCTTGCCTGCATCTGACCTCTAAAATTATTGTTTACCTCGCTGCAACGAATTATAATTAATAATACCAGTTATCGTTCTGAATTAACATCATCTCGCATTCGCCAAGAATATTAATAGAAAACATTGTTGATAGTTCGTTTCAACTTGCAACTACAATTATTTTGCTATGGCTCGGAGTCGGCTTATTTCTTTGTATTGCATTTTTATTTCTATAAATTGTGTAACTTTTACCGTCGTCTCAGCAAAATTTCGTAAGAAAAAGCTCTTCTTTTCAAACATCCTTTTTTAGCAATGAATTTTTCTCATTAATAATGTGCTTTTACTTCTTTTTTTAATAAGCAAATGACCCAAAACCATGCCCCTACGGTGACAGTGAATGCATTAAAAAGATGATCAATTTCATATTTCAAGAAAAAATAGATGGTAAATTGAAATATAAACAAAAAGGTGTAACAAAACTAAATGTCAAACATTTATGCCTTATTGTAGGATACCCATCACTTAACATTGTCTCTTTGAATCCGTTAAAAGTGAAAGAAATTGACATCAAACAGGACGAGAAAAGCCCAGTTTTTATTGATTTAAGATTTCAAAATTGTGAATTGTTCGGGTTTAAGGGAGCAAAAGCCTCACTCATAAGGTAATTTTTCTGTACAAATAATTTTGGTAAAACATATTTAATTTTATTGTTGATGGTTCAGCGGATTTGGTAAGGACATTGCGCAATCTCATGAGTTAGTCTTAGAAACAAAAGCAATTCAAATGCTTAGTGATTATACAATCAAAGGAAAGGTTTTGGTCTTGCCTATAAGTGGGACTGGCAGAAGCAATATCACAATGGGTAAGAATATGACAAAAAAATCTGTTTTGCTATATTATTTGTCTTTTTTTTGCAGAAAATTTAAAGATGTCAATAACACTTACTGGAGAACCACTTTTAAAAAATTCGAAAACTTACATGCATGTGAAAAAGCTTAAGCTGGATATCGAGACATCAAGACTTCGCTTTGATTTCAAGAATCTTTTTAACGGTGATAAAGCATTGAGTGATAATATGAATTTGTTTTTGAATGAAAACTGGAAGGATATCTTTGTTGAGGTTAAAACCCCGATAACATCTGCATTTGCAGCAGTTTGGAAAGCAGTAATTAATAACATTTTTGAAAACTATCCTTACGATATGCTATTCACAGATATGTAATTTCTTTTAAATATATTGATTGCTTTTTATGAGCATTGGGTTTTAAGACATATCATCAACGAAAGTGCTTTGAATTTGCATAGGTAATTTGTAGGTAAGTAATTTTAAAGGAAATGAGCCGACAGGATATTCTACCATAGATTCCTCCAAAAGTGATTGTGCACAATAACATCAGTCTATTAAATGCTGAACTACACTTCGCCGGAGTTCATTTAAAAAAATAAATAAATAAATAGAGTGGCGCGACAGCTCTTGAAGAGCAAAGGCCTAAGTGGCTTACTCTCATCAACAATTTCTGGGTGCGTGTGAAGAATTGAGGGGACCTACAATTTTACGCCGATTCCGAACGGTCAAGTTGAGAAGCACTTTTTCATATGATAGATGATACTCTTGGAAGTTTTGTCAATTCTTCGCAAGAGGCAGTGTCCGTGAAAGATGAAATAAAAACTTTGGGCCCGAGTAGGATTTGAACCCACGAGGTTCTGCTTAGCAGCCAACGCACCTAACCACTAAGCTACGGACAGCCAGAGTTCATTTATTATTTATATATTTGTCGTAATACCAGCCAAACCCCTAAATTGAGATATTTCACTTTCTCTGTCTGTGAGGCTGACAATCTTACGTAAATTTTTGTGAGCATCCTTCATGGCCCAAAGCAAGTATATTCAGGTCGGAATCGTGGAAGGAAGTTCCAAATTCGCGTAGTACGGCTAAAAAATGATTCCCTTTACTTGAGAGTACGTCCGAAGTAGGGCTCGAGGGTAAACTGAAGGGCATTATTAGAAGCGCGAGTATTACGGGCGAATTGTTTGAAGGGAAGGAATGCAACTGGCTATTTCACTAGAGCAATTACCGTGAAAGTAGCGATAGAACAATGAAAGACACGTTATTACGTTATAACGTTGATCTAAAAGAGTGAATGCATCAGTGATCTCTCTATCACCAATGATTCTTACAGCTCTTTTTTGTATTCCATCCAAGAGGCGTAAGTAAGTTGCTGGAGCACCATGCCAGAGATGGGAATTGTACTCAAGCTTTGGACGGATGTAGGTTTTATAGATAATAGCCAGATCAGACGGGGAGACAAATTTCTTGCACCGTCTTAAGAAACCCAAATATCTTGCGGCATTTATGGTGACATCGCGTATGTGCTCGTTCCACAAGAATGGTCAGTGATACACATACCGAGGATCTCGAGATGTTCGGTCTCGTTTATGCAAGTGCCACTCATGGACAGTGGCAAGGGGGGTATATCTCGCTTCAACGATTCAAGACAGTATTGAGTTTTCGAAGCATTAAACTCTACTCGGTTTTTATTCCCCATTGTACATTTAGATTATATTGAAAAGCGAAGAACGAAGACAGTGAATTGCTTATAGATTTAGATTTACATATATACCTTAAAAAACGAAAATTAAGAAGTAGAATTAAAAAAACTTGGTTTTAAAATAGATGTATTAGATTTAGATTTCAAAATATGATTGGAGAAAAAGATCGCAAATCGAAAAGATTTAAAAAGAAGAAATTCTAACATCAGAAGTGGGATTGGATTCAAGAGCAATTCTGAGATAAAAAAAGGCCATCCTGAAACAATTCCAATAAAGGAAACAAGCAAAGCAAGCCTAAGAATTATTAAATCACTAATAAACTAAAATCAAGCAAAAAAAAAAAAAAAAAAAAAATCCGAACGAAACGAA
>CAKKXW010000005.1:44821950-44959390 GCA_920937365.1 Sphaerophoria rueppellii
GACGACGTCAAATTCCTGGAATAAACAGAGTAATAGAAAATGTTGATTAAAAAATTTCTGTAATTATTGTTCCGTATGAATTTAAAAATCATATACAAGACATATTAAAAGAATTCTCAGAAATGTTGACTGAAGGACATAAAGTTAATGCAGTAAAAAATGCAAGTCTTCAAATAAAACTTGAAAAAAATGTTATCGTTAACCGTTCGCCTTATCGGTTAGGTATTGATGAAAGAAAAGCAGTGCGCGATATAATAACTGATCTCACAAAAAATCATATTATTCGACCAAGCATTTGCAAGTCCTATAATTTTAGTTAAAAAGAAAGATGAAACATATAGATTGTGTGTCGATTATCGAGAGCTCAACCTAAACACAGTTCAAGATCGATATCCATTTCCTTTGATTGATGATCAACTTGATAGATTAGGCAAGGGTCGATTCTTTACATCCTTGGGCATGGCCTCTGGTTTTCATAAAATACCAATTCACGAAGACTCAATCCACAAAACTGCTTTTGTTACCACTGACGGTCTCTTTGAATATTTAAGGATGCCTTTCGGGTTAGCGAATGCACCGGCAGTTTTTCAAAGGTCAATAAACCTTGCCTTAGGATCGTTGAAAGATACGATTGCTCTTGTGTATATGGATGACATACTTATTCCTAGCTTTACTTATCTACGATTTGTATTGAGTGCACTTAGACTTGCGGGATTTTCTTTGAATATTGGTAAATGTCGATTCCTCCAATCAAGTTTGGAATATCTTGGAAGAGAAATATCAAGTGAAGGAATTCGACCAGGAAAAAAAGAAAATCCAAGCTCTGACTGAATCACCTGTTCCGAAAAATATTAAACAAGTTCGACATATTTTAGAAAATTTGTTCCTGAGTTTGCTCCCAAGACTGCTCCTATTACTAAGTTAACGAAACAAAATATACCATTTAAATGGGGAAAGGAACAGGAAATCACCAGACAATATCTCATCCAGCTTGGAATTTTCAACCCGGATTTGATCACAGAACTATATACTGATGCGAGTAGCATTGGCTATGGTGCTACTCTGATACAAAAAGAAAAAAATAGCAGCAAGGTTATAGGATATTTTAGTAAGCAAATAACGAAATACGAAGCAAACTATCATTCTTATGAACTTGAAACACTAGCTATCATACAAGCAGTTAAGCATTTTCGAGTTTATTTACTTGGAGTTAAATTTACTCTGATAACTGATTGCAATGTAGTAAAAGCTTCAGCCAACAAAAAAGATTTAATCCCTAGAATTGCCAGGTGGTGGATGTATTTACAAGACTTTAATTTTGAAATAGTCTATCGAAAAGGAAGTTGTTTGCCACATGTTGATTACCTTAGTCGAAATCCAGTTGAAGTTGTTCAAAGAGTTAAACATAATAATTGGGCATATATAGAGCAAACAGGTAATGAAGAAATACAACATATGTTGGAAGAGTTAAGAGCGGGAAATCTCGATGCAAATCAATATGCAGAAGTTAACGAAATGTTGTATAAAAAACAAGTTAATGAAGATGGAACTATGAATTTACAATGGTTTGTTCCAAGACAAAGTCGCCTAGGTTTGATGCGAATCGTTCACGATGAACAGTGTCATGTTGGAGTCGACAAAACTTATGTCTCAATTGCAGAACATTTTTGGTTTACACGTATGAGAAACTTCGTAAAGAGTTATGTAAAACATTGCGTTGTTAGTGCAGTAAAGAAAACTAGAACTGGACCATTACAAGGATTCATAAAGCCAGTTGAAAAACCTAAACAACCTTTTGAAACCTTACATATGGATTGCCTAGGTCCCTTACCAACATCGGATGATGGGTTTAAACACATTCCTGTGATAATTGATTCTTTTACTAAATACTGTAGTCCAACGAAGACAGTAACTACAGCTGAAACACGTGAAAAACTACAAAATGTTCTTTCACTTTTTGGTACACCTAAAAGAATTATTATGGATTCCAGTACGTCTTTCAAAAACACAAGTTTTCCAAAATACTTAAGGGAATGGCAAATTGAACATCATTTTACAACACCGGATATTCATAGAGGCAATGGTCAAGTAGAAAGATATATGAGAACTATAAGAAACTTATTGAAAATCGAAACAAAAGTTTAAACAGAATGGCCGAATGGTTTATGGAAAATTCAATTAGTTTTGAACACAACTATTCAAAAATCAACTGATGCGACGCCACTACATTTGCTTTTAGGAATTCAAAGTTCTACTCCATTGATTCAAGCAATATTGAAAAATATATCACCGGACTTAAAACCTATTCGACACCAAAACCTTGACAGAGAGCGTGCAACTCTGAAGTTATCATCAAAAACAAATTCTTTGCATGAAATAAATCGAAAAAGAAGGGACAGTGTAAAGTATTATATTATATTATTTTAATGCATTGTGAATCAAAAATGCACGACAGTAAAACTGATTACGAGTTTGTTGGCCCTTATGAAATAATCACATCTCTGCCGAATCGAAGATATAAAATTCAAAAAGTAGGCTCAAACATTATAACTAAATTGCTAAAGAACATTTGAGAGCTTGGCCAGTACAGTGGTCCATAACTAATTATATGCAAGAGATCTTAGATTTCTTAGATACTGATGATGTACCTAAGGAAGTGATGCCAGGTACAACCACTTTTGATTTATAAAAAAAAAAATAAAAAATGGTGATTATTAATCTCACCTGTTGTGAATTTTGAACTCTATAAGAGCCAAGGTTTTGGTTGAGGCCTCACCTGTTGTGCATTGTGGACTCTATAAGTGCAAAGTGTTGGTTGCGGCCTTACCTGTTGTGAATTTTGGACTCTATAAGAGCCAAGGTGTTGGTTGCGGCCACATCTGTTATGAGTTTTATACTCTGTAAGAGCTAAGGTGATGAATACGGTCTTACCAAGTATTATATTGGCAATTGGTTTAACTTATTAATGAAATAGCTTATTAATATTTTTTTATTATAGATCCGAAGTCATTGCATAAGGTGCCGTGAACGTCACGGTTGTCAGGAAGGCCGATTTAGATTATATTGAAAAACGAAGAACGAAGACAATGAATTGCTTATAGATTTAGATTTATATACCTTAACAAACGAAAATTAAGAAGTAGAATTAACAAAAACTTGGTTTTAATATAGATGTATTAGATTTAGATTTCAAAATATGATTGGAGATTAAAATTAAAAAAACTATATGTTCAAACAATTTAAAAAGAAGAAATTCTTACATCAGAAGTGGGATTAGATTCAAGAGCAATTCTGAGATAAAAAAAGCCATCCTGAAACAGTTCCAATAAAGGAAACAAGCAAAGCAAGCCTAAGAATTATTAAATCACTAATAAACTAAAATCAAGCCCAGCAAAAAAAAAGAAAAAAAAAAAACACAGTGCCCAGACAACAATCAAGCTCTACAACTATAAGCAACGTGGACCTTTTCAATAGTCTAGTTCAAGCCTTACAGAATCAAAAATCAAATGAACATGTAGATCTCCCATTTTTCAATTCAAAGGTGAATGAGTCAACAAAATGGGTAAGTCAAATCAATCTTATTAAAAATGAAATGGGTTGGACAGATATCCAAGTTTTGGGTATAATTAATAAATTTTTATCAGTTTTGATGCCAAGTTCTGGTTTGATCGTTGGGATCCTGATATAAGAAATTGGCAAAATTTTCGACGAGATTTTGAAGAGGCTTCTCCTCCAAAAAGAACAAAAGCGAGGATACCATCTGGACCAGCGAATTTATGTATGTTGAAATCCTTTAGGACTCTCGCCTTAGCACGAGTGCGAAAGAGGATTTGTCCCATAAGGTGCAGGCGAACTGCCTAGCTTTCGCTACAGGGCTAACAACTAGAGTGTCAACGAGCCTACGCTCGTGGACAATGACCGAGGAAGAACAAGAATTCTTCATATTTTTAACAAATGACCAAAAATTTTGCGAAATTTATTCCCAAAAAACACGCTTTTTAAGGGTTTGGCTACGAAACTGGACGACTTTATCACTTAGCGAACTCATCAAAATTTACTCCGCATAAAATTATCGCCAGCAACGTCCAAAGCCGGTTCCGACAGGGGGGTTGAAGCAAAAGATTGGAGTAGCAAGCCTTGTCTTTCTCGATCTGAAAAACAATTCATATTATACAAAATATATTCATAAGAAATCTAACATACTTACCATATCGTAATATTTCTATATTCTCTGGAGTATCATAAATTGCAGAGACAAAAGGAGATCGGAAACTGACTTACGTCTTACCCTCCGTATACCGCAAATTTTATTTTACCATTAATGAGAAAAAACAGCAACAAAAATGAGGTGGTTTGCTCAAGCTTACTGAGATAGTATTAGTAAAAACACGCATACCCTTGCAGTAAACTTGAACCATATAGCTTGTAGGGTAGGCATTGTAATTTTGACAGCATGGTTTCCCATCTCCCTTTTAAACTCCTAAATTGTATATAGTACACCATCCACAACAATTTGGTTATCAATTTTTCCCATTTCCATGGTTTTTTTTTATTTTGTTTGGTAAAATGTTAAATATTTTATTTTGCTGCTCTTCGCGCCAACCGAAAAATGAAATGTCAATCAAATTTAAGTACACATGACAAACGTCAAAACAGCTGAGTGAAAAATCGAATCCAACACATTTTCAGCTCAGAAATCTCAGAAAAAAATGTCAGTTCTTCTCAGCTGAGATTTTTAAATTAAATTTATTCAATTGACTAACATCTTTGTCTTAGGATAATGGAACGAAGCCTGGGCCGAAGTTGCCGAGATTGTCGGTGTCGATGGTAAGAATAATGAAGACTAATTTTTTTCAAATTAATTTTATATTTTTCTTCTAGTGGAGTTTTGTCAGAATTGGTGGAGTGGTAATCTCTTCGAAACCGATACTTGGAAAGAGCTACAAAAGAAGCCGAAGTCGGGAAGTGCTGTGGGAGAGGAGAGCGGGTGGAAATTTGTCAATGCCAGGCAATGCCTTCAGATCCAGAGGCATGTAACTCCACGAAGGTAAGCATTTCGTTAAATTATTTGTATATTTTTGAATTTTTATTATTTTATGTAGGACGTTTTCAAACGTAACATGGGATGGACATACAAAAGAGGTCGATTTTTGTCAGTCACCTGTGACCCCATCGGCTGCATCGTGTTCTAGTTTTTTTTGTGGAGAAATTTCTTTTTGAAGAAGGGGAGGCAGTTGAAAAAAGTACACCAAGCTGCTCTTCTAGGACAAGGAAGAACTTACAGCCGGCGGATGCGGCTGTCGAGAGGTTTGAGGCTATTGTGGGGACGTTAGATGCCTTCATCCAAAAAAGGAATAGTGCCGAAACGTGAAACGACAGCTTTTACAACGTTCTGGATGGATACCTGCAAAATCTTCCAGCAGAAGTGCAAGACAGGGTGAAATTTAATATGCTTCAAATGGTGGTAATTGAAATAGACAAACGAAAATAATAATAGTTCTAAAACTAGTTCAGTGATTTACGATTTTTACGTTTATCTGTTTCACATTTAATTTTTTTTTTTAATTGGTGTTTGGTTGTTTCTGCCATAATCCTTCTATAACTTTGTCGTCGTCTTGGTAGTGAAAGTACTCTATTGATATATGATATATAAACAATCATGCATTTTTAAAAAAGTTGTGGAGTAAAACCGCCGCTTTCACAACTTTTTCGACTAATTCCGGAGCCACGTTCAAAGCGCTCATTTTCAATCACGCGTCTTGGTCGTGAAAGACGCTTATTAAAATTTTCTCGGACCGCTGGAGGATGTTGGCCTAAATAAAATAAAGGTTAGTAAAAGAAATAATAATAATAATAATAATTAAAGGTTGATAGGTTGATTCCACACCTGGATATGGCCGCATTAAAAAGATTTTTAACGGAAATGCAGCATCACCAACAAAATAGTGCGGAGAGGTCACGTTCGCAAGATCACGTTTGGCGAAGAAACTTCTTCTGGTAAATCCAGATTATTTTGGAAGAGTTTCTGGCCAAATTCTGAATGCCATAAGACTCCACCGTCACTTTGCGACCCATATGCGCCAATATCAATCCTAGTAAATGAATAATTTTCGTCGCATATCCCCATAAAGACAATCGAATATGTCCCCTTATAATTGTAAAAAAAGACCTTGAGTTCGAAGGGCAAGTAATGTTAATGTGTTTGCCATCTATGACACCCACATAATTCAGTATATTCCACATGCTGTTAACATCTTTGACAATTTGACTCCACTCATATTTATTTGGAACTGCCATTTAAATATGACTCAATGTATTCCAAAGAACACACACTGTTTTCATCATCTTAGAAATCGGACATGATGGATGCATCGGACTTCGTAGCAGCAAAGAGTCATAAGATGACAAGGATATAGCCGTCTGAACAATAAATTGGGAAGGGTTTTAACAAGTTTTGAAACTTATGCAAGCTGTAAGTTAAACGTTGAAATAGAAAATTGGAACTTTTCTGAATGTAGGCATACGTTACGTCGCAAATAATTATCACTTTTGTGTTTTCTTCATTACCAAATATCCCCTTATGTATTGATGAATTACGTTCTTAAACATCATTTCTTTGCATGTGGTCAAAACCCAAATGCTGTGGCACAAATTCTGTGAGTAAGCAATGTCTTACGACCTTCAGTATTCGATCTACATTTCGTCGTGAAATGACTAGCTAAACGGTTTGACTCTCCGGTTCGTAGTTTGTATAGGTAAATACCTAATGCCAACCGCGTTTTTTTGTGGCTTTCTAGCAAGAATGGAGTTTCTTGTAAGATCAAATCTAACTGATGGCACCTACATTTTCAAAATCTATTTGTTTACCATTACGAACAGCTTTGGTCAATGTATTGGACATATCGTCGAATTGAGTACTGTTAAAATTTTGTGAAACGTTACAAAAGTTTACTAATTCATCCCAAACGTTGGCTAGGAGATGTTCTCGACAAGAACGAGCACTTTGCAGCAGTGGTGTAGATAGCTTTTCGCTATGGGGGGGGGGATACATCTTGTTCAAATTGAAAATTGCTTGAAATTGTGGATGCATTGGTTTTCGAATAGAAAACTGGAAAATTTCAAAATGGGTTTTCGAATGAAATTCGGAAATCTCACTGGTTTTTAAAGGGAAACTGGAAAAGTTGTGATGGGGAACTGGTAAACAAGAAAATGTAAAAAAAAAATTGGAAGAATGGAAAAATTGAAATGCAAAAAAAAAAAATGGTTGCGGGTTGCGGGTCATAAGTAGTGGGTTTCTGGCTAATGGTGTAACGGTAAGCGTGTAGAAATAATTGGTAGCGGGTAACAGAGTAGTGTCGTAACGGGGTAGCGGATATGGGTAGACGTACTGGGTAGCACAAGGGGGTAGTGGGTTGGGTAGTGTGGTAGAGGGTTATCCTTATCGATTATCGATTGAGGCAGTAAGAAGTCTGCAGGGTCAGCTAGTATATTATACACATTAATTTGAATATAAATTAGTATAAATACATTTATAAATAAATCTCCCGCTTTTGTAAGTCATGCTTTATGCAACGAGTAATAGCGAATAGGAGTACATAAAGATTGTGTTCTCATAGTAAATATACCTATATCGTTTCTGGGTATATGTGAGTTCGCTTGGTTTCGACAATTACTAAAAATGCAGCGTGCACTCGTGTTTGGTGCTCTCCTGTAAACAGCAGAATGAATGGTTGCTGCCTCGGAGGTACATACTGGACAGGTCTTCTGAATGCATTTTTGTGCCCTTTGCCTTTGCACACCAAACGCGTACTGTTGAACCTAACCTTTTATGATGGGTAGTAAAATAAACTCATGTCAATACAAAATTTAAGTATAATAGAAAAAAATATCAACTAATTCAATTTGTTATTAACATTTCTGCAATTTCAGGTTGATCTTGTGGAATATTTTCGGATAAGATATGCCGCTGGTACCTTCCGTTGTGCAACCCACATTGGTAAATAACACAATAATAATCATCCATAATCTGTATTTAAGAGGTTAATTCTTACAATAAGTCCAAAAAGCAAAGTCAGTGGTAAAACGTTTAGCAAATCACAGAATCGAATTAACAAAACAAAATGTTTTAGTCGAGCGATAATCATGTAACGGTTATTCAGTTCAATAATTATTAAGTCCTTCATCTTTGAACTGACACAATTTCTGTGCAGCGGTTTCTTTTTATGTGGACCTTTGTATATAAATTTAACAGGTATAATCGAAATGGAATTCGACTGAAGCGACAACTGGTTACAAGCAGAGATAACCATTTTTTGTACATAAGTTTGTATTGTATATATTATACAGAAGATCTGTCTGAAAACCAAACCTGATAACACCCCCCAAATATATATACAAAGATGTGGACTGAGTCTTTGTATATATATTAGATAGGTACATACTATCAAAGTGCCATCTAGTTAGAGGCGGAGAAAGCCATTTTTTTACAAAGAGTTTGCATTTTGACAAAATGGCAACTTTGGGGCAACGCGAATAGCCCCCGATATCTATAACATTAGGTTTGTTCGATGTAACCAGCCCCGGGGCGCTCCGGTGCTTGTCATACTGTGAACGGAGTTGTCAAAAAACTGAAAAATTTCTCTGGGTTTGGTTTCACATCGAACGCGTAAGTAATGCTCTGTTTTTTTTTCTTTGTTGTATAGCAACAGCTGATTCGAACAGCTCCGAAATTCTCGCCCCGAAAAAAACTTGGGGCGATTCAGAGCGCTCCCGGTGCGAGCACTGAATGCACATCGAACACGGTGGAAATGCACCGGGGCTAAAAAGGAGCGACATCGAACAGCTCAGTGCGAAATCAGAGCGCCACAGAGCGACCCAGGGCGCACATCGAACAAACCTATTATCTAATGAAGATTTGGCCGACATACCGCCCGATATGTGCGAAATAGTGGGTAAAAATTACCACAAAAGAAACTCCCGAAGCGAAGCAGCCATTTGAATGATATTGTTTTTTCACACTTAATGGCAAAGTCCAAACTTTAAAATGAATTAAAATTGTTATTGAAATGTAAAAAAAGTAAACAAAAAAGATATTAAAAAACTTTCTGCTAACGGTATTTGAATAATATCTTAAAGTTTTGCTCAAAACTTTCCTATTTGTTTTAGAATCAGAGTAAATGTCTCATGTCTCCGTGACAAATACAAATTCAACCACTACGTCACGATGTAATTTTTTTTATGTTATGTCAATTTAAGGTAACTGATTCTAGAGAATAACTAAAGATAATGAGGTATCAATTATTATTTTAATTCTTCATTTTTAAACTTGTTCTATCACGTGAATCTATAAAAAAAATTACAAAACAAATGCAATAACGTTTTTGATTTATTCCGCTAGTCGGCAATTTATGTATTTATGAACGACACTTGAGTTTTTATCTATCAATAATATTAAAACCAGCTTGTAAGGTGTTAAAGTGTGAAAATTAATAACATTTAATAGAAACCCATGAGCGAACTTGATATTAACAAATTTTGTATTTTTCTTAGGGGTGGATTTTCGATAAAAAAAATATCGGTTCTTGGTACCTTCAGCAACAAAACCACAACTTTACTCTTGTGTTTTTTATTTTCAAAGACTTTGAACAGATATTGCATGTGCATTGCACTCATTCATAACAATATGAATAAGCACTTTTCACACATGTGCTCAATAGCAAACCGCAATCTGGTTTAAATGGCCTAGAATATAACTTTTAGATGAAGAAATACTGACTGCTTTTTACTTCCGAACAATATAACAGAACGGCTTTATTTTTTCCTTACTAACCAGAAATTTTCCGTCTTGTCGTGTTGTGTAAGGGAGTGTACTTGTATATTGTTTGATTTCAATGCAGTTGTTACTTCTTCGAAT
The DNA here is from genome assembly GCA_920937365.1 of Sphaerophoria rueppellii. NCBI lineage: Eukaryota > Metazoa > Arthropoda > Insecta > Diptera > Syrphidae > Sphaerophoria > Sphaerophoria rueppellii. Next base: position 44,831,864 of record CAKKXW010000005.1, read on the forward strand.
ATCCAATTTATGACCCTTTACATCCAAAGTACCTTCATGGACGTTTCTTTTTATTCTTTGTAAAAGTTACAATACGTTTCAAAGTGCTGAATATAGCAATACGAATTATTCATAACAACGGAATCGTCTTGACTTAGTTCAAAATATGGGAATTATTATTACTAGTCGACCCAACTCTCGAAATTCGTGTTTCTTCATTTAACGTAGTACAGATTCAACAAGATGTTAATGAAATTCTGTCAATGTTGGCAGATTTGTGTACTTTGTGAAAATCAATATGTATTCACCTTAATTCTTAGGAACATAATCTGACATTTCTTCGCAAACACACCCTGAACACAACAACTGTTTGACACCATTGTGATTTGACATTTCCAATTCTATTTGTTTTAATAACCTAACTTTTCTTTGTATTTGTATTTATTTCGTATTAATTTTCTGTAAATGTAATTATTCTTAAAACCTTAACAGTTTTACATAGTAATTTAGAAATAATAATTAAATATTTTAGTAGTAAGGTATAACAATAAAAAAAATTTGGTTAACAAGAAACAAAATAATTAATTATAATTATAATTATATTAGTTATTAATTATTATAAGTTATCAGTAGGACCCTCTACATATAGCTTTTTTTTGGAAATGCTATGAAAAAAAAACTACTGAATATTTTCTCAAATTTCTTTTTCATTTGAAAGTACAGTCCTTTATTTAATAATGGGAAATAATTTCATTCAAATGGCTGCCTCCGCTGGCCATGCAGTAGCCAACACGATCGGTCCAATTTTTAAGCACATTATTGATTGTGTGCAGCTGTATTTCACCAATGGCATCACGAATATTGTCTTTTAAAGCGTCAATTATCTCTGGCTTGGCGGCGTAACACTGATCTTTTACTGAACCCCACAAATAATAGTCCAACGGTGTCAAATCGCAGCTCCGAGGTGGCCAAACGGCAACAGGGCGCAAAACATCAAGTGTAGCTTCGGCTGTGTGGCACGTAGCGCCGGCCGTCCTGTTGAAACCAGATGCTGCCAATATCCTCCCCTTCAATTTTTGTGCACAAAAATTCGTTCAATATGGCCCGATATCGATCGCCATTGAATGTAACGCTCACTCCTTGCTCATTTTCGAAGAAAAATGGCCCAATTATGCCTCTGGACCGAAATTCGCACCAAACAGTGAAGAAGTAAGAAAGATTTTACGTCAGCACCAAGCAATTAAGCTTTATCTGACCTATGTGGACCTATCCACAATGTCGGCGTGACAATTTCCAACTGAAGTCAGCAATGTCACTATGTTTTATTTAAGAGGACACTAAACCTCTTCCTGATGATCCATTAGCATGCAAAAGCACACCTCAACTTTCTAAAGAAAGAAGCGGGTACACATCAGTACCAATTGAATAAGTGTCAGCCCTTATTCATCTTGGTTTGATCTTAGACTACGATTCATGCAACACACGGAACCGCACTCCACCTTCAGTCACCGAAAGAAGAGCAGTTGTCCGGTCACGGAAACTGCAGTCAACTTTCAGTCACCGAAAGAAGAGCCGTAAACCATGATTTGCGAATAGCAGCTGAGGCCAAACTCAGGCAACCACAACCCCCGCGAAGGTCCATCCCACTAGTGAGGTGGCAAAGCCTCACTACCCGCGGTACCCATATTGCCCCTGGGTTGGTGTCACATTTTAGTTTTGTATAACCATTCGTTATACAGCATTGTTTTTTGTGATCTTTTGTTGTGTTGCAGTTTTTATCCAACTGGCGGATGAGGGACACCGCTCACCCTCTGTCAAGTAGATATATCCACATTGATCAAAGGGATGAACCAGCCAATCAAGGGCACACCCAACAGGGCGTCTAATTTCATTAACGTTTATCCTCATTCGGTACTCGTTGATCGTATTTCCTCATTTAATATATACTTAGATACATTATCTTTTAAGGATCGCATTAATCTTCATCATACGTCCTGCTTCAAACCGTTAATTCCATTAGACTAAAGCTGCCTACGTCCGCAGGTTCATGCCAATAAATTGACAAGAACCTCTCAGAGGCACCACAAGAAGGTGTAGGTCAGCACGTTCACTTACTCGGGAATATGTACTCGGAAACATGTTTCCTTTCTAAATTTCCAGGTCCATGATTTTACCTCCACCAAACAGTGACTCGGTTTGCGTGTATCGGCTTTTCAATGTATGCGTGCGGGTTTTTTGTGCCCCAAAATGCGACAATTTTGCTTGTCTACATACTCGCCAAGATCAAAATGAGCTTCATCTGAAAAGATGATTTTTTTGGCAAAATCGGCATCTTCTCTAAGTCGATCGCAGGTCCACTAAGCGAAGCGAAAACGCATTGGATGGTCAGTTGGCTTCAGCTCCAACCAAGGCGTCATACCACGGTTTTTATGCAAAATTCGTCTCAATGATGTCTTCGAAATGTCCAGTTGTTTCTTTCACTTTTTTCACAAGATACCGAACATAACGGAGCTGACGGTGCTCTCTCTCTTCTTCTGCAACATTACCAGGATTTTCAATGTAATGTCGCAATATTTCCCAGCGTTGTTTAAGCGTATACACTATATTCGTTCAGCGGAAGGATAGAACTAATTATCCGTCAAATCAGACAAGAGCTAAGTGTGACCATCAGAGATGGTTACATATATAATCTTTGTTCTTTGTTAGTTTGTTGCGTTTTAATGTGTATTAAAACTTGTAGTTTGGCCAAAACTTGGCACTAGCTGTGGAGCAGGTTATATGGTTTAAAATTTTGACGTTCCCCGCATTCCTCATGAATGATAGAGTAGTTTGCTTTTGTTTTGTTGTTTTGTTCTGTACAGAGCTGAACATCATCGGCATAAATGTGGAAAGGGCAGTCTTGGCTCTTGGAGAATTTGAAAAAAATCGTTAATAAAAATGGAGAAAAGGAGGGGGCTAGGTATCGAACCTTGAGGGACACCAATGTTTGTTTCCATAAAGTTTGAAGACATATGATTTAGTGAAACAGCTTGTAGACGATTAGTTAAATAACACTTGATAAGCTTAGCAGAGTGGTGTGAAAAATTGAAAAGTGTTACAAGCTTGGAGCAAAGGATGAATGGTTTGACCGAATCAAATAACTTACTTACTTACTTATAGTGGCGCTACAGTCCAGGTCGGACCAGGGCCTCATCAAACAAACGTCTCCAGCCAGCTCGGTCTGTAGCTAGCTGTTTACAGCTTGTCGATTGCCAAGTTGTTTCAGGTCCTCTACCACCTGTGTGCTTCACCTGAGTCGCGGTCTTCCTCTTCTGCGACGTCCTTCCGGGTTGGATTCGAAGACTCTATGAGCCGGAGCATTATTTTCCATTCTTTCCTTTGTCGTTGGACCTTAAGTTTTCTGGCTAGGTCAGTGTTGCTGAACAGCTCGTACAGTTCTTGGTTGAATCTTTAATTCTATTCTCCATTTCTGCAGACTGGGCCAAAAATCACTCGAACAATTTTTCTCTCAAAGCAGTCCAAAGCGTTTTCATCGGATGTTGTCATGGTGCATGTCTCTGCACCATGACATTAGGACCGGGATGATGAGGGTTTTGTAGAGCGTCACTTTAGTTGCTTGGGAGAGGACTTTATTACTCAATTGCCTTCTAAGTCCAAAGAAGCAGCGATTGAAAAGAGTGAACGGATTGAGAGAACGGATGCCAGGTAGACGAAGTCCGTAACTACCTCGAAGTTAAATCTGTCTATGTTGACGTTTGCTCCAAGACGTAGGTAGGTAGGTGGTAGGTATCGATTTGAAGTTCCTGGGTCTTTTTCAATATCTGTCGTAGGGTGAATATTTGATCGATGGTGGACTTTCCGGGTCTGAAACCACACTGATAAGGACCTACCAGGTTGTTGACGTAGGGCTTCAAACGTTAACACAGCACGGCAGACAAGATCTTATAGGCGATGTTAAGGAGACTTATACCTCTGTAGTTGGTGCAGTTCAGGGGATCTCCTTTCTTGAGGATCGGGCATACGATGCTGAGGTTCCATTCATCGGGCATGCTCTCTTCCGACCGTATTCTGCAGATGAAGTGGTGCCGGCTGCTTTGAATAATGCCGCCAGCTCCCATGGCTTTCTTGTTTTGAAGCTTAGATATTGCTATTTTCACATTTCCAAGGTCGGGTAGACGAAAATCTTGGCTTGAGTCTCCTTTATAGAATGGTTCATTCTGCCTGACAGCGGAATTCGATTCGTCATCGCTGTTGTACAGTCTGCAGCAGTGGTCCATCCATATCCTCAGAATTGACTGTGACTCTACTTATTTCCCTGTTGGTCCTTACAAGCTTTAACAATATACATTCACTGTAATTCATGCCCCTCCGGTTTTTGTAGACCACTTAAAATGTAAGACAAAAATAGTGTTAGCCGTTTTACTATATGATATACTGGTCCCGCTGTTTGTTGCAGAAGCTTTGACAATGACAAAATCGGATAAAAGGGCGTTAGGCTGTCTTCGGGTTATAATGCCCCATCTGCATCGATGGAGAATGGAGAAGAAGATTTAACAGCGAATTTTACGCTTTGTACAATTACGTGGGCATGATGTGATGGACGACAATGCTCCGGCACGGAAAGCCTTCGACACCATTCCCGAAGACGAAAAAGCAGATGAAGGCCGCAACTCTGGTAGCGAATTCAACTGAAGAGAATCGCAATCAACTTTGAGTGCAAAACTGGAGACAGCTAGCTAGGGGCCGAGCTGGCTGGCGGAGACTGTTGTTTGAGGTCCAAGTCCACAACGGATTGTAGCACCACACCTTAACTAAGTAAGTATTTTTCATTGCCAAAGCAACTTACTTCTTCCACCATTTTAACTTTTTAATTTGATTGTCATTAGACAGATTTGAAGTTGATTTTATAAGAACATTGTTGAGCGCCCTTTTTTCGCAGATAAATTTATGAAATCTAAACCGCTCATGAGTTGTTTTCTTCAGTTATAATACTGGATTTTGACCTTTAAATACAAATACATATCTCAAAACTCAATTGTAACAAATTCGATGAAATCAATCGAAATATAAATAAGATTTCCTCATCTTTTTCTCTGTTCATTTCATAAATTAAATCGATTTGTGCCGTCGTCCGTCGGATAGTTTAGAGACATGTTTCCACTAAGCGGTTCGTTGTTTATTTTACTTTTTGCTATTCTTGGTCCATACTTTGCTCAGGGAAAAGCTTGTAAGTTCATTCAAAATGGATCAACCACGTATTTAGTAACATATTTTTTAATTTTCTTAAATGAAAAGCTAATAATCCCAAACTATGCCCATACGGTGACTCTGAGTGCATTAAAAATTTGGTCAACTCCTTACTGGAAGAAAAATCAGAGGGTAACGTAATTTTGTTAAGCTTTAAGCTTTTTAATCACCAACCTGTGTGTTTCTAGGATATTCACCCCTAAATATTGTCAATTTAAATCCGTTAAAAATCGCCGAAATGAATCTTAATCAACCCACTGACAGTCCAGTGTTTGTTCAAGTGAAATTTAAGGATAATGGAATTTATGGTTTGAAAGGTGCTAAGATCATACAAGTGAAGTAAGAACAAGTCTTAATTTTCAACAAAGCAGCACTAACATACAATTCCAACTTGCAGAGGATTTGGAAAAGACCTAACTCAACCGCATCAAGTTATCATAACATCAAAATCGGTATCTCTCATCGGAGATTACACCATCCAAGGGAAGGTTTTAATTATCCCTATAAGTGGAGCTGGAAAAAGCAATTTAACAATAAGTGGGTTTATATTTTCTTTTAGTAATTCTTTGGTCAGAAGTCAGAACAGATTGATTTTTATTTTTATTTTAAGCTGATGCAAAACTTACAATGGACTTAATGGGAGAACCACTTGTGAAAAATGGAAAAACCTACATGCACGTAAAGAAACTAAAGCTTGATCTTGACACATCGCGACTTACTTTTGATTTCAAAAATCTTTACAACGGTGACAAGGCCTTGGGGGATAGTACGAATAAATTTTTGAATGAAAACTGGCAGGATATCTACAGTGAAATTCGGAAAAAACTAACAGTTTCTTTAGCAGGTGTGTTTAAAAAAGTCATAAATAATGTTTTTGAAAATGTGCCGTATGATGAATTATTTGCAAAGGAATAGTTATAACAAAAGTGTTTAAGTCATGCAGTTGTATAATTCAAAAGCAATAAATTGTTCCATTTTAAATGCATTGGATTGCATTTTATTCATTAATACAAAAAGTTTATTCCAGTTACGAGGGTAAGTTCTGCCACATTAATAAACGATAAAAAAAGATTTTAGAAACTACTAAAAAACGCTTAGTTATTTCTTTTTTCCTAAGCCCCATTAAGACGATCATTTCAGTTGAGCAATCATTTAAGCTTTCAGTTAAACTGATGTGTGAATGGTCGTTTAACTGAAACTGAAACTAATGGAATTCTTATCGTAAAGTCCCTTTTAGACGATCAGTTTTCAATTTAGTTCTCGGTTTTCCTTATAAATTTCGATTGATAACAAGTAAAATGAAAGCTCAACTGAACGTCGAACTGATGTCTAAATACAAAATATTTTTTAAATGAACTGAAAACTGAGCTGAGAACTAAACTGATCACTAAACATTTATAAAGGGACTTAGGGGCTTTACAATAAGATCACCGTAGCCTTTTTGATGAATATGTGCAATTGAAGTGACACAAAAAATACGCTTTTCAGAATGCACTTGTTGACAACAACTGACTTTAATTTCAACCGACAAAAAACGTGAGATAACAAGCTCGATTTCGTAGTGATTGGACCTCGGATGTCCTGCAATTTTGAACATAAATAGTTTCAAAAAAAGAAAAAAAAAACAAAAAAGAAAAGAAAATCGTTTTTTCTTTCTCATTAATTTGATTTCACATCAAAATAAAATTACCAAGAACTATTATCGTACAACCTAAAAAGGAAAGAAAATTCTTCATAGAACGCTCATTTATGTACAAAGATGGGTACATGAATGAGCGTTTCTAACGGTGGTCGTTAGAGCCACCCCCAAACAACAATTCAGATATGGAGATACAACAAAGTGTCATTGAACCAAAAACGAACATGGAAATGTCCTCAAACGATGAAGACTGTTACATTAAAATAATAGAAAGACGCAAGAGATGTCAATGTCAAAGCACTGCCGAAAACATTTCAACCTCTTCATCCAAGACACCAAATATAACGATTTATCTAACAACCAATTTTACGAAGTTCGTCCAAATGATGATGAAAATGAACAAATAAAAACAACCAAAGAACAAGATCAAGGTCAAACAACACAACAACCTGAAGTGAAAACTAAATGGTGTCCACCAATATAATATACATCAAAGGATTAAAATCAAGTACTATTATCAGTAGTATATTATACTATGGCACCTCGCATGTGCGGACATCTTGCTAGAGAAGTGTCGTGCTTCGATCGCAATATTGATGGTTGATTAATCAGGAGATTTCCATGTCCCCTTTTGGATATCGAGATGTGGGAATCGCGTAATTGCTACCATTACGTCTCGCCCCGCAGCGAAGGCGATTTTTTTTTTTTTTTTTTACACACTATCAGAATTGGTGTATAGGCTTATAGCAAGCACCATATTACGGCCAATGGTTTGCCAACACAGGGACTGTGTTATACCACCGGCTCATCAGTCATCACTTAGTGTGGTGTTAGTTGTTAGTAAGCACATAACGATACTAAAACAAATAACACAACACACATAAATAATTAACATAAAATAAAGAAAAAATAACATTACAAAATCAACATAAAACATTAAGAAAGTGGAACACTGGTTTTCAAAATTAATTTGAGTTGAATTTTACTTAAATTAAAATCAAAAAGTTTTGAGTTCCAGTTTATAAGTCTACCCATACGTGTCAAAGGCTCATGCATAATTAGTACGGTGAATATGGATCTTATATACAAAGCAGGTCAGGAGCATCAGTGACTCCAGTTATAATTTGATGGAAAATACAATATCATTATTATTTCTTCTCTGTTGTAGTGTTTGCATGTTAAGGATTGACAAACCATTTTCGTATGGAAGGGTATTTAGGGGATTAATCCACTGAAACCTTTTTAACAAAAAACGGGTAAAATTCAGTTGCACAGATTCCAGTCTTTCAATATGAACATCATATAAAGGAGACCACACCTGCGATGCATACTCAAGGTTGGGACGAACCAAACTGTTGTACAAACCACAGGTGACATTAGGATCCCGGAATTCCTTTGCCCATCGCTTAATAAAACCGAACTTAGAATTAGGTTTATTGGCTATGTCGTTTAATATGCTCAGAAAAATCTACATTATGTGTAAAAAGAACTCCTAGGTCCTTAACAGTAAAAACACTAGCTAAAGTGTGGTTTGAAATGACTTAGTCATAAGATGAAGGTGAACGTTTTTTAGAGAAGGTCATTGTTGGACACTTTATCGGGTTAAGATTTAAACTGTTCTTTTCACACCATAATGTAAAGCGGTTATTATCATTTTGAAGTAAAATGTGATCATTTGCAGAAGTTATATTTTTATATATCTTCATATCATCAGCAAAGATGAGAATTTAACTATTATTTACACATAACGGTGCATCATTGATAGCTAATATAAAGAGAAGGGGCCCCAGATGGCTCCCCTGCGGAACACCTGATTTGGCCAAGTATGAGTTAGAGTAAGTATTTCTGAATTTAACTTGATAAGATCTATTCTCAAGGTAAGAGACAATCCATGAAATTAAAAAAAGTGGGAAGCCGTAAGAGTTCAATTTAAACTTGATAATCTCATGAGATAGTTGAGCAAAAGCCTTCGAGAAATCCGTGTAAACACAATCTACTTTTTGGCCGCATTCCAAAGCATCTAAACATTTATTTTAAAAAATAACCAGATTAGTCACTGTGGATCGTTTCTGCATAAAGCCATGCTGTTGATTGCATATAATATTCCTACAGTTGAATGCCAAATTTTCACACACTAATTGCTCAAACAACTTTGGAATACATGAGAGTTTAGAAATCGGCCTGTAATTACAGATATTGTTTTTGTCACCTTTTTTATAAACGGGAGTTATAAAGGTACTCTTCCATACTGCAGGAAATTTACTTGATTTCAATGAAAGATCAAAAATATTACGCAAGGGAAGTGCTAAAACTGACCTACATTTTTTAAGAACTACGGGTGGTATTCCATCTGGTCCAACAGAATAGTCTTCTTTAAGATGAGACATAAATTCTAAGATTTTATTATATTCTGTTGTAATACTATTAAAAGACACTTGGGGGCAGTTTTGCAGATAATGGAAATAAATTTCGTCCACAACGACAGGAGAATCAATGAAAGATTGACTAAAATTTTTTGCAAAACCGTCACAAATGTCAGAAGTAGTGGTCAAGGTTACGTTATTATAAGTGAAGTTAATAGGATAACTGTCACACTTTTTCTTTGAGTTAATGAATTTCCAAAAGTTCTTTGGATCTGATTTTAAAGAAGCCCCCATCAACTCTAGGTATTCATTATAAAGTTCGTAAGAGAGTTTCTTAAACTCTTCAAACAAAGAGATATAAATGACTTGATTTTCCACCGTCTTATGCTTAATGTATTTCTTCCAGGCCTTATTTCTTTTGTTGCGAAGATGTTTAAGGTCCTTAGTATACCAGGGATGGAAAGGGGTATTTGAGGGAATCGTCCTTTTAATTGGTACTGCTTTTTTTATGCAATTTAACAAAACTGAATAAAAACTCGAAATTGTTTCGTCCATATCATAAGAGATCGGTTAGTTTTCTATACCGGATTTATTTAAACAATCCAAAAGCTTTTCAAAATCAGCTTTGCGAAAATCAAATGCATGTGAGCAGTCATGAAGATTACTATTTTCTAGTAAATCGTGTCAAGAAAAATGTCGAGAGGTTGATGGTAGTTATCTATGTTACATAAAGCGGAGGAGGATTCAACCACTACAGTATTAACGGCGTCCAGATGAAAAAACAAGATCCAGCATTCTATTTCTATAATTTTGTATGCAACTTACTTGGTGTAAATCCGAAGATATAATATTATCTACCAATTGAAGCCCTAGTTGAGAGAGTTAGTTGAAGCTTCAAAATAAGAATCTTCTTCGGAAGGAACCCAGTCAATGTTGGGAAGATTGAAATCTCCCAATAATAATATAATACTGTCAAGGCTTGCTAAGTTGATAATAAAATCGATTGCAAGAGAGTTCAGAGAACGAAGACAGACAAGTTCTATAGACAGATTCATTGGGAAAACTATTTTGCTTGAACAAAAACTATTTCTTACAGCAATGAGGACTCCCCCATCAACTGAATTAATAACATCGTCATGACGATCTTTACGGAAAACTACAAACTCATTATTGAAGAGTTCTGTGTCTAAAATTGTGGCATTAAGCCAAGTCTCGGTAAGAGCGAAAAGATCGTATGACAAAGATTGGGAATTTTGAAAAATAGTTGTAGTTTTACTACGAAGTCCTCTTACATTTTGGTAGTAGAGGGAGACTCTTTGCAGTTTTTTGAATTCGGAGCAGACAGAGAAAGACCTGATTTTCTTCTCTGAGGAGCAGAAAATTCTTTTACTAATGTGTTAACAGGCCAAGGACTTTTCAGAATGGGTTCAAATAAGGAATTGGGAACAGTTATTTTAAAAGACGCTACAAAACTGTTTTGTTTACTTATTTTAGAACATTTGATACTCGATGCATCTTTTATTACTTTCGAAGCGACCAAATGTTCTATTACGTCTTTAGTCTCAGTTTCGGGTGAGAGACGAGAGATAAAGATAGATTTAGGCCTAGGTACTGAGGTTAGAATATTTGGGGGAGAATTGCTAGTAGCAGGAACGTGAAGTGTAGTGTCCGTAGCTTAGTAGTTAGGTGCGTTGGCTGCTAAGCAGAACGTCATGGGTTCGAATCCTACTCGGGCCCAAAGTTTTTATTTCATCTTTCACGGACACTGCCTCTTGCGAAGATCTGACAAAACTTCCAAGAGTATCATCTGTCATGAAAAAGTGCTTCTCAACTTTGCCGTTCGGAATCGGCGTAAAATTGTAGGTCCCCTCAATTCTTCACACGCACCTAGAGAATTGTTGATGAGAGTAAGCCACTTAGGCCTTGGCTCTTCAAGAGCTGTCGCGCCACTCTATTTTTATTATATATTATTATATATAGGAACGTGAAGTGGACTCGAATTATCCTTATCGCTAGAGGTGTTAGAGGAATTTGGTACGGAAGGTCTTACAAATGATGTATCAACATCCATAACGTTGATTTGATGATTGGGAGGAGGTACAGGTTCGGAAATTCTGTCTAATTTTTTTTTTTTTTTTTAGCCTAAATCCGTTATCGGAGGTACTGGCGTGTAGGGTATGTCGTCCGATTATTCCACCAAAGATTTCTTCTCTACCCTGCTTAGCATTAAAATCTCGAAGGACAATTTTTATGTCATAGCTAGGGCATTGCTCAAAGGTCTTGTCGAGGAGCTCGTAGAGCTCGTGTCTTTGGTGTCTTCATCCTTTTCCTCAGTGGGGGTGTGAGTGCAGATGAGGCTGATATTGGTGAATTTAGCCTTGATACGGATTGTAGTGATGCGCTCATTCACTGAGTTAAAACTCAAGACCTTCCTCCTGAGTCGAGTCCCAACTACAAATCCACATCCAAATAGAAGCTGATTCTGTTCCCGGTAGCAGTCGCCGTAGTATATATCACAGTTGTTCATTTACGTTAGCCCGGACCATCCCATAGCATTTCTTTATAGCAGTCAAGGGCTTCCGCTAGTTGTTCGGATGCACGTGGTCTGTTAAGGGACCTAACGTTCCAATTGCGAAACCGAAATTCCTTGTCTTTAAATCGTTTGCGTGGGTCGTTATCATTAATTACGTCCGTATCCGAGGCTCGTTGGTGTTTCGAAACCCTGTCTTCTTTAAGTAGCCGGGCAATCACACCGACCGACGCACGACCCCCAACCTGGAGGGCCAGATCTTTTGTTTAGCTCTAAGACGAAGAGCCGGACAAACCGTTCCTTATAGGCCTGGGCTGCGAATATGTCGTATTAGCCCTATAAGGTGTTCACTAAGTTGTTCATCCTGACTGGAACTGTAAACGCCACCGTTGATTTCATCTTGGGAGTTCTTCCGCTACCAACTGTTAAAAAGGAGGCATGCCTCCTCCCCCTCTCTCTCTTTGCTGCCACCAACAACTTCCCACTAGGGTTAGAACTCAATCTTCGGTTGAGGTACTGGGCACCCGATGTTCGCCGCGGGGAGGTGAAGAGTAGGAGTTGCTAGACAGAGGTTGCAGAAGACGCTTGTGTCCTCTTGAATAGACGTTTCCACCTTTCGAACAGTATATATCAGTTGCGATGACAAATAAAAAATCCTCGTTTACATTTTAAAAGTACAAAATGAAAAGGACATATATAGCTGGTGTCTCTGCTGTCCAAAAAAACTCTGATTCAATTCTCAAACGGGTAGATGTTAGATCTCAAGTAAATATGTTAATATAATCACAGAATTTTTATTATTTATTTATTTTCCTTACTAGTTCACTCTTAAACTAACTAAACTTAAATAATTACAAAAATGAAAATTAGTAACACTTATTCATACAGAATTGAACTCAATTCAAAACTTCGATTCTTTCTGCGATTTTGGAATGTTTTTGTCAAAGCCATTCTGCAAATACATAATTCAAATGAAAATTAATTGACAAAACAATTATTCAAATCGACTTACACTCGAGGAACACTTCATACATTTGAATCTTTTTCTTATACAAGGCGTCAAGAGCGAGGAATCAATATCTCTCGGATCATTTCCACCCCAAATGAAAGTAAATAATGTCGCCACGCCTATTGTTATCATGGCTCCAAGAAAAGTGTACCACATGTATGAAATGCGATAAAGTGGGAACACATCACTGAATAAAAAATAAAAACGATCAGAAAACATTCATTGGGACTCAGTAAACTTACTCTGCAGCGTGAATGTCTGGAGGACCTCCAATAATTGTATGATTAAAGTTATATTGGCAATTCTCGACGCTTAGACGTTTTGTTTCATACTGTATAACACCGGAAGCCACAGCTAATTGAGAGTTCAAACTTATCCAGGACATAGCTCCTACTCCAATTATTCCACCCAATAGTGCACTCTTGAAAGAAGAAAGTTTAATTTTAAGTTGATAAATCCATAAACATGAATCCTTACATTTCCGTTTATCCAGGGCATGAAGACGCCTATCGAAAATATCCCAAAAAGTGGTCCATTTGTAATTGCTTCCAGACTCATAGTCAATTGCAGAACAGTACCCATTTTTTCAACCACATAAACCAAACAAACACATAGCGCTCCAACCCCTACGACAACAGATCTCATAATCCAATTTTTGGCAGAACTAGAGAGGGGTCGCCTTACAAACGGTTTAACGAAATCTTCTAGGACCACTGCTGACATCGAATTAAGACATGTTGACAATGAACTTAGCGCTGCACTGAATACTCCAGCTATGAACAGTCCTGTCAGTCCGGGAAGGCTTCCGAGTGTATCCATTACAAAAAGTGGAAGCAATTGATCTCTTGCCTTAGCTAACTAAAAAAAATCAAGTTAATGATGTTTTTCTTGATAAACTTAAAATTATAGGTTTACTTTTGTCTGTAAGGGATCACAGTCCTTGTATGTCGCATAAATAAGTAATCCATTATAGCTGCATAGCGACATTAGAAGCAGAACGCCACCAACAAATATCCAAAGCGCTCGGCGTCCAGCTTTGAGAGATGGAAGGGCAAGGTATCGTTGAATCATGTTCTGACTAACGGCGTTTGTCTGAGTCCAATAGAAGACTCCTCCAATAAGCTGTGACCAAATTGTATGACGAATCGTTGGATCAGGGTTAAAGCTGGGAATATATACATATTTTTTTTGTAATTCTTCAACATTTCTCTGAATGGTAAAAGTGAATGTTAGAAGTGGATGAATTTAGGGCATGCTCCGATGTACACGTAATTATTCATTCCTTAGCAAAAGAAGGATAACTATACTATGCTTCATCTGCTCTAGACACCAGTGAATTTTGTCGAGCATGAATGTTCGTCATTATTTCTTTGAAAAGATAAAACTCTAGTTTCCAGAGATGGAGTTGCAGGTTTCTACAATTAACATAACTGGAGTAACACTTAACAGCAACTAGAGCCCTTATTACCGGGTACCCATGTTTCCGGTTATTATCCAAGTAGTTCTTTTGAGTACTCATGGGTACCCGACATTTTACGGTTATTCGATTTATTCAATTGAATCGTGAGGTCTTTCAGCGGCTATTATTAGGTTAAACTTTTCTTATTAGAGAACAATATCGTAGAAGTAATTCTGCTAAGAACACAGTTTTTGAAAATTTTTGGATAAATAGTATTCAAAATAAACAAAAACAAACAAGAAACATTTGTTTCAATTATTTTAATCTATACTACATATTATAAAATTCTATAATGAATTCTATATGAATTCTAAAGATGAATGTCCTATCTTCCCTGTACTGCAGATTTGTTTTGGACGAAGTATAGTGCCGTTCGTTTACTTTTTGTAGGTATAAAAACGGCTCAACAGATATTTCTGAAATGTTCATGGTTAATACTGTTGTATTCCGTGGTGCTTTCTGTGAATAACAAAAATGGAAAAACCTCATGGAAGAATAGAAAAAGTTCATGTTGGTTCATGGTGCATGGTGGCATCGATTACTTCATTTCGAACAGAGAGTGTCCCTGTTTAGTCTTTTCTAATGGATGACTGTTTCCTCAACGATTAATTTATAATATTTTGCATGCAGGACTGCTTAACCCCGGTTGTAAAAAGATAACTTTGAAAAGTTATTTCATCTCCAAACCTACTCCGGATAGGTGGAAAGAGTTTTTGGTTTTGAGGATTTATTATTTCAACGTCATCGTTACAGAACAAACAGGGGAAAACCTGAGAGGTTTTGTAACTTTTCATGTATTCAATTATGAGCTTCTAAGTATTTTTTACAAGATCGACGAAGCTGTTCATTATATATGGCCAGGGTAGCAGATAGTGGCTTAGCGGGGAGCAGTACAGTGTAGCATGTAGCGGGTAGCAGATTGCAGGTAGAGGCAGAGGGTAGCGGACAAAGGGTACCGGGTAGAGTGGTAACGGTGTAGCTGGTCACGGGATAGCGGGTAATAGGGTAGCGGGTAGCGGGAAGAAATTGCGGACAGCTGGATTGCGGGGAAAGACTACCGAGGTAGGGGGTAGTGGGATAATGCGGTAGCGGGTAGTGATTGTTTAGCCGGGTACAAAAGTATAGGTCTTATGTTTGAGGCAGTACGAAGTTTGGTGGGTCAGCTAGTTTCTTATTTTATTTTTGTATTTTTTTTATGTATATTTGAGTGAAACGCGTCCGGAATTTAGCAAAAGTCAACACTCAAATAAGCGAAATAAAGGAAGCAATAGTAAGAGATTGTCCAAACTGAAATGCCAACTGATGTCTGCAGCCCACACCGTTGGATTGATTGGCTTCAAACTTCGTGTTTTTAGTTAATTTAAGTCGGATTTTTTTCTCGATCATTTATTTTTCTGTTCTTTATTTGTATAGAAAATAATAATGTTTGCATTGCTTTTTTTTCCAATTTTCTCGAAAAGTTAAGGATCTTCCAAATATTCCAAATATGCGCTTGAAGAGTTTCGTGTTTATTCATTAGTTTAATATTACCTGTTATACAGTTAAAACAAGTTTAAATGTTTAATATGGGAAAATGGATAGAGAAAAAATATAGAAGAAGATCATTCGTTCATTATTTTTCTTGTATCTACATTTTTCGTTTTTTCTCTCCATAAAAACTTTCATTTAACCTTAACAAAAGAAATAAGAAAGACTATAAGGAAAAGACCAAGTCGTTTTCGAGATTTGTGCTCAAGAACACATTTGACAGTTCATTTTTATGTTAATAGAAGAAATTATCATAAATATTGACAAATCATTCACTGTGGCGTATGACGTAATATTTTTTACTTTATTATTACTCACTTTATTCTTGATTCCAAAAATCTAAGTTATTTAATGCTATCTAGCTCTGGCATTTGTCAAACTTAACTGCCATATGAAGTGTCATTATATTAATTCAATTTTTCCCATTTACTCCGTAGATATATTTCTCTCTGTAAACAAACAAATTGCCGTATATGGGGATAAAAATACCCAGAAGTGATTTGCACGGTTGCAATATTTTACTGTTTATTTATTTTATGAAATGCAATCTTGACTTGGACGATATGTGGTTCCTACAAGACGAGGCAACAAGCCACACAACACGACCAATTATCTCTTTATTGCGTGAGAAGTTTCCTGGTTGTGTAATTCCACGTTTTGACGACACGACTTCAATTGTCCACCAATAATATGCGATTTGACACCTTTAAGTTTTTTTTTCCTGAGGTGCTACCCAAAAAGTCATGTTTACGCAAATAGTCCCCAACTCTAGGCCCATCAAAAAACAATATTACTCAAATATAAGAATACATCGTTGTAAGTGTTTTGTTTAGCTTTACTTTCGAAACCGTAAAATGAATGACTCTTTACTATAAGCAAACAGTCCGCCCGGCTTCGCGGGGTATGAAGTGAATCCATTCACATCGATGTGAGGATCTTGAATACATTATCGCCCCTGGGATTTTCATTTAAATTTCCTCACTATAAAAAGAAGGTGTATGACATTACGGACCCTTTGTAAGGCCCTTATAAAATTTTCTATAATTTCTCTTAGAAATGGCAAATGGGACAGCTCAGTGTATTCGATTACATGCTCCTGACGGAGGTTTTTCAATTACTTTCCATAATAATCTTTAATTTTAACGAAAATGAAGATCCCTATCTGACACGAAAAATTCTTAGTAAAAAACAAAGTTAACCCTTTCTTATTTGAATTCTTAAGGGTCCGCCAAATAGCGTTTTTTTTTTTTTTTTTGAAAATGCTAAATAAAAAAAC
Source organism: Sphaerophoria rueppellii (assembly GCA_920937365.1). Taxonomy (NCBI): domain Eukaryota; kingdom Metazoa; phylum Arthropoda; class Insecta; order Diptera; family Syrphidae; genus Sphaerophoria; species Sphaerophoria rueppellii. Next base: position 44,848,893 of record CAKKXW010000005.1, read on the forward strand.
TACATTTCCTCAAATTTCTTTTTTTATTTGAAAATACAATTCTTCCGGTTAGTAATGGAAAATAATTTCATTGAAATAGCTGCCTCGGCTGGCCATGCCAGTAGCCTACACGATCTGTCCAATTTGTAAGCAGAACTCATTTTCTGAAAAAAGTCCTTGCTGCGTGAAGTTAGCACAAAAAACTTTTTTTTCGAATTTTAGCCTTAATTCGCCAGAACTATTGAAAATAAGTATGAGGAACTCTAGAATTCTTGGTTTGCTACCGGTAACTCTCATTTTTTATTTAATATTCAACAATCATTTTGCTAACTTCACAGGACTCGTTCAGCGTAAGGATAAAACTAATTATCTGTCAAATCAGACATGAGCTAAGTGTTACCATTCCCGAAATAAGCACTAATTGAAAATAAAAGCTTAGATGGCGGACCCTTTACTTAGAATTCAAAAACTTAGAAACTTAAACAAAATTGAGTTTTCAACAAAATTTTTAAGTCTGGTTTTAGTGTATTGGTGTTAATTAATTCAACTAGGGGAAAGTTGTTTTAAAAAATTTTACTTTGAAAATAAATTTTTTAAGAACTATTCTTGTAATTTCTTTTTTGTCTCAACCTACACCATAGTGCGAATTGCGCTCTATATGGAAATTATGTAAACAAAATATATTAAGAAAATATTATTGAATAGAGAAATGGAATGCCTTACTTACTCTGGTGCCTCTATCCGATTGGTATCCCAAGCCTGCTTGAAAACCTCTGAGGCACCTCCTATGTCCATACTTCCCTTAACAGCAACAAGTAAAAGGGCGCCAATCATTGAAATTATTTGAACTACGTCTGTCCATACCACTGCTTTTATTCCTCCCTTCAAAATAGAACAAAATATAATACAAACTTTTATTTCCACACAAAGAGCTTTTGTAATAATTATTGTATGAATATCTCACCAAACTTGTATAGAAAACACATATTATACAAACAATTGGTGTAATTGTGTGCACTGAAAAACCGGTGACTATAGAAGAGAGTGCAAAGAAGAATTAGTAAAGAAACATCAACAATTTCGTCAACAACATACCTTGATTAAACGCTAAGGCTGGAACATAAATAACAATTGGTAAATAGCCAATCTAAAAAGGTAAACAAATTAAAATTTCAACGTTTCGTTTTGTATGTATGCACATACGTTCATTATGGTGAACATAACGGAACCAAACATTCTTAAGCGCCGGTCAAAACGTCTTTCTAAGTACTGAAAACATAAAAAATACATATATTTTTAAAGGACAGTTTTTTTTTTTAAATAACAAACAATTTACTAAATACACTGTCTAAAACAGATGTGAATGCATAGTTAATATCAAAGTAAAAAAGAAACTCTTTCTTCAAATAGTTATACCTAATAGTCTAAGAGCCGCTGAAGACCAACCTACACCGATCTGTTTGCCGGTTGAAACTTTTTTTTTTATCAAATTTAATTTTGTAAACAAATATGAATACGATAGCTTGCCTATCGAAAAGTATGCCACGCTATATTAAATTTAACTTTATTTTAAGCAATAAATAACGCCTCCCTCACCCATACTCTTATTGACAAAAATCTCCGTACACCTTTACATTCACAAATCATTTTGAAAATACGTGCATCAGATTATTTGTAAAGAAACAGTTATGCATGCAAGTTTGTCCCTATGTATCCAGCTTTACATTGTATACATATTTTTTAACTTCCCAGAGAAAGTTATTGTGGTTTTGTGAATCTTCATTTTTCGCATTTCTCGATGCTTTGAGGTCACTAGAATCCCAATCAACCTTTTTAATGATGAAGTCTGTGTGTGCATGTGTGTTCGTATGTGCGTATGTGCGGACGTGCGGACGTGCGTTACGTTTTTTCAGCTCAATTATCTCGCGAACCACTCATCGTATTATTATAAAATTGGGTCTCATTCGTCGCGTTATTATGAGCTGATTAGGTTTTGAGCGAAATCGGCTTAGTGGTTTTTTTAATTGCAATCAAAAATCTAAGACAACCCTAATATAATGAAAATTATGATAATTTCTGGAATAATTTCAACAATAATGCAAAAATCTTATAGTTAGTGTGAAAAAGACAATATTCAGCAGTATCATATACTATATTTGAGTACTAGCTGACCCACCAAACGCTGCTTTGCCGTATCAATATTAATTTTCTAAAATATGTACTTATCCAATTAGAGAAATTGCTTCAATAATAGAAAACTACAATATTCAGGAGCAATAAAGGCTGTATTTTACAGTGCAAAGTAGTTGTTATTGAGTCCACGAAATAGTTTTTCATAAAATCATTAGTTTTATGGAATTTTACTTTGAACCAATGTGCGTGTACAATTACAACGGGATGCATCGGCTGAATATTTTGCAAAACAACTAATGGTTTTACGTATTTTTCTACTATGTGAAGTTAGTCGTGTGGGCTCCATGGGTCGCACTCATATTTTTTTTTTTTTTCAAACAAGGCATCTCCCCAAATAACCGTTAACTAATTGATTGATTTCTGAGTTTTAAATGATGAAAAAAGTCTACGTTCACTGCAAGTTATTATTAACGGTAATAAGGTAGTTATTTTTTCAATTCATTCGGTTTGTTAGAGGTTTAACTTTAGTTTTACTTTTTTTCAAAGTTAAGTAACGTGTGTCTAAAATGAGAAAAAAAAAACGCGAAATAAGTAAGGGCTTACGCGAACTAGTAATTCAGTACGATTTAGAATGCAAATCATTTCTCGAAATTAGTAAGCTTATTGGAAGGCGACATTCCACAGTCCAAACAATTATTAAGAACTTTAAAAAAACGGGATCATTTTTATACATAAACGGCGATCAGGACAACCGCGAATATTTACCGCTCGGGAAGAAACTCTTATCAGACGAAGCAAGTATGCGATGGAAACACGGTGCACAGAGTTTTGAGAAGAAAGGGTTTTTGGAGTAGAGTAGCCAGAAAAAACCGCAAATGGCTGAACTTCGCAAAATCTCACCAAAACCATGGAACTGAGTTCTGGAAGAATGTTTTATTTATCGATTAATGTAAATTCAATATTTATAAAAATGATGGCAGGTAAAAAGCCCTAAAAAGTCGAACATTGTTGGTGAAACATGGAGGTGGTAAATGCTAATGTGCTCGTTTGGGGTTGTACATCGGAGGCGGGAGTTGGGAACCTTCTCTTTATTGACACAATAATGGACCATTTTCTTTATTTGGACATCGTTAAAAATAACCTTAAACAGAGTGCCCAAAAACTGGGATTAATGGGTCGTCCAATCCCTTGACATGAACCCCCTAGAGCACCTATGGTACGAATTTAAAAGGCGCCTGAAGAAAAGGCACATAACCAGCAAGAAAGTGTTTAATGAAGCACTTCAGGAGGAATGGGACGTGATTGAGCCTTCCGTTACTAAAAAACTTGTAAAATCCATGCCACGAAGGATGAAACTTCTTATTATAAACAGTTATCTTTTAAGATTAAAATATACATATCTGACTGTGCGTATATTTTTGTTACCTTTATTTTCATGAATTGTAACAAAGTTAGTTTTTTATTTAGTTATTATTTGAATTTCTTCAGAATTGAATTTGTCTTCTAATATTTTAATTTAAATGTATTAAAATAAAAGGTTATTTTGCGTTAATAAACTTAAAAACACAATAAAACTTCGTTTACTACAAAAAACCATTAGTTTACGTAGACTTTTGTCAGCAAGTGTATTATAAAATAAAACGTTGTGCCAAATAGCCAGCGTGTAGGTAGGCTTGAGACAAGAAAAAAATTGAATGGTAGATGGGGGCCTATTCCACCCGTTTAGCTAGGAGGGGCAGTTTTCTGAAAAATCAACTTATTTTGTTAAAAATATTAATAATCAACGGCTTCATCTAAAACACCGTGTTATACCTCTCTGTAAAGCAAAAAAATTACAGCCAAATTAATAAACATAGACTACCGAAGGACTAACTCTTAGTCTGTGGACTAGTGAAAAATGCTATTAATAAAATAAAATTTGTCTTAAGTGACGTTTACTAGCTTAGTCCAGCTTGAGAGGTGGACTAGCAAAGGACTAAGCAAGAAATATGTCAAGAAAAAAAAATAAACGTCTTTGTGAAAATAATTTATTGAACATCAGGTCAATCAACAACAAAATCAAAATGCCCAGCAGCAAGATAATTTAAGTTTCAAGAAAATCAATTCAATCAACAACATCAAAATGAGTTTCATCAACACAACCAGTTTACCCCGAATGATAACAACAATCAACAATCGCTTCACAGTTCTTTATACATACAATCAAAGAAGAAGTCAACCGAACGAAAGTTTTTGCTTCACAAATCTTTTATATCACAAAACACACACAATAAATTATTTGTAAAAACATAAACATAGACAAAGTCAGCATTGCAGCCAGCAATCCTTCTTTTTTTATTCGTATAACTATAGTGTCCACCGATTTGTCCTCAATGATTGTAATTTTGTTCTTGCAAAGATGTTAAGAGGTTCTGAAAAAATAAAGGTTACTTGTATTGATTGAATTTAATTTTTATAAACATACCTTGTCACTGATGGTCCAGTTTTCCGTTCTCTTTCTTTTTTTATATGCATTTTGCATTTTACCTAACATTGCTTCAATTCAAGTACTAAGCAGACAAATTTGATGTTTATATTTTTTTTAATTTTCAAATTGGCTGTCAAAAATCAACGGAAACAAAAATTCCCAAAGGGGAAATTTTGGTAAACTTCACTTTACTATTCTGGGATCAAATTATTTTTATTAATGACAAATTTTAGGCCATGAACTAACGCTTAGTCTATGGACCAGTTAGACTGCGGATTAAGAGTGGACTAGGCGTTTTTTATTAATATGGCCCTTAGGCTTTCATTTTGTATCTAAATTTAATTGTTTAAAGTAGGTAATAGTTTTATGCCCAGTTTCATAAACAAACACTAAAAGTACTTCTAGCAAAAATCTTTTTAAATTTTATCAGACCCTTAAAACTTTTGAGTTTCAGCAACTCAAAATGGGAAATTTCAGGGATTTTTTTTGTCAAAATTGACATCCCTATAAAAACTGTGTGAGAAAAAATGAGAAAGCGTTATTTTAACTTTTCAAAATATTCAATGACACTTTTTAAATTTAATGATCCAAAAATGGTCATTTAGTTCTGAATGGTGTTTAAAAGTTTGTTTATTTAAAAAACGCTTGGTGAAACCAAAAAATCTCATTTTACGTTTTAAAAGCCTGTTAAATTTTTAAAAGTCGTCTATGAAATTGGGCATTAGAAAACTTAATTTTCAAACTAAAAATTTTGAAGAAAAAAATTCTTACATTTCGAACTTATTTTTCCAAAATGTATGTGCTTAATGCCCAGTTTCATAAACAAACACTTAAAGTACTCCTAGCAAAAATCTTTTTTAATTATATCGGACCCTTAAAACTTTTGAGTTTCACCAACTTAAAATGGGAAATTTCAGGGAATTTTTTGTCAAAATTGACATCCTTATGAAAATTGAGTGAGAAAAAATGAGAAAGCGTCATGCTAAGTTTTCAAAATTTTCAATGACACTTTTAAAATTTAATGAGCCAAAAATGGGCATTTAGTTTTAAAGGGTGTTTAAAAGTTTGTTTATTTAAAAAACGCTTGGTGAAACCGAAAAATCTCATTTACGGTTTAAAAGCTTGTTAAATTTTTAAAAGTCGTTTATGAAATCGGGCATAAGTGCTAATTTTGTTTTCAACATTCAATGCTGTTTTAGTCGAACACAGTAAACCGGATTGAAAAAATACCTTGTGGTTTTCAAAATAAAGAAAAAAACCCAAAATCACTTTTTAGTAACATAGAAGGAAACGAAATAGCAGATGAACTAGCCAGGAAAGGGTGAGAAGCAGATACAAGTAGTAGCGACCATTCATATAGGGGACCACTCGTCCCGATAAGGGTACTCAAGAGGAAGATAGACCTTTAATCAAAGGAGATGATAAATAACTCCTGGAAGTTAATGGCCTTACATTAATGAAAAGGAAACTCGGTGTATTTTATCGCTGAGTAAAAGGAACATTAAAATCCTGATAGGTGTACTAACGGGTCATTGCACCATTGGCACAATGGCCAACAAGATAGGAGCTTTTACACCCGATTTCTGTAGGAGCTGTCAGGATGAGGAGGAAATAGAAACCATCCGAACCTCCAAACTAACCGACTCCGTCATTTTGGGAACAGGTTTGTTGGAGAACTGGATGATTTAGCACAGGTCTCAATAGCAAATATGAGGAAATTTATAGATAACACAGGCTGGTTCGTTACAAGGCGGTCTACGTTCATCTACAAATTTGAATAGCATCGATGCTAACCTTTATTAAACTAAATTAATAACATAAAATTTTAGAAAGGAGAAGAAAGGAAAATATTATTGAATCAACACTTATCATGCATTATAGTATTTAAATTGGAATTGAGTGTCAATAAATTCTATATCGAATTAAGGTCTGAAGCCTTGTGCTTCTTATGAGAGCTTAATCTTAATCTACGCTAGAGGAGTTACATCGCAGACGTAACCTAAACCCTTACCTCTTTCATTCCCCATATTCCCGTTACCTAGCGGCACATTTGTATAACAATGCATGCCTAAAACCATTCTCACGCCATTTTTGCTTATCGTGCAAAAACGAATGGCAAGTGTCTACACCCTTTTTACCTTCCACTCAGGTGGATTCAAATTCCCACATTACTACGAGCATACACACCAAAACTCCAGACACGTTTATGCTTACCTAATCCATTCCCATCTATTAATGCAAGGGGAATCATTATTAGAAGTTAATTCCAAGGCTTTCAATCAAAGAACATCCATCGAATTTTGAAGGTATCGGAATTCTCCCACTTGGATATATCATTTTGAACGAACCAAATAGGTTTTGTGTACAATTATACTTATTTCTAAATCAAGATTGTAATGCTTATACGAGACGCAGCCCAACGAATGAAGTATCAAAATCACCATTATTTCATCTAGATTGGACATATGGAAACTTCAACACCCAGTCTATAAGATTAAAACTTATAAACAAACAAATGTGTGTAAAAATGTCTACATTGTATATTTGTATTAGTTACCATTATAATAAAAGGAACACAAATTGTATACAATTGTTTACCATGTGTGAAAATTTCAAAGTTCTAGGTTGAAATCTTCGTGCGATTTGTTATTGATTAAAGGCACAAAAACTTCATCCCCTATTTTCACCCCCCTCAACCCCTTGCAACCCCTTCCACCTCTTTTATTGCGTTAAAAAATACTCTATGTCTATGCCCTTCCCAAGGCTCCAATTCAATTAAATTGATTCAGTAGGTAAAATTGTGTTAAGAGTTAAAATATGCCTTACACCTCACTTTTTTGTTAACGCTTTTTTTCAACAGTTGATTTTCCCCCATGTATTTTTCATACTGGACTCTATACAGGGTGATTCACGAGCGTTGTGCCAAAAAGCTAGAGCGTGTAGGCTGAGCTGAGACAAGAAAAAAATCGTATTGGAGGGGGGGTCTATTCCCCCCGTTTAGCCGGGAGGGGCAATTTTCTGAAAAATTGACTTATTTTATAAAAAAAATATTAAAAATCAACGAATTTGTTTACAACACCGTGTTGTACCTTTTTGAAAAGCCAAAAATATCTCCTTTCATTTTATTTTTAAATTAAATTGTTTTAACGAATAGTTTAAAAAAAATTAATTCTCAAACTCAAAATTTAAAAAAAAAAAAAACAAAAAAATCATTTTTGAACCAAGTTCTTTCAAAATTGTATGTAATTAAGAACTAATTTTTCTTTAAAAATTCAATGCCATTGTTAATTTTTAGTCGAAAACAGAAAACCGGTTGCAAAAATGTCTTTTCGTTTTTGAGAAATAAAAAAAAAACCAGGACCACTTTTTTCTAAGAAAATCTTTGTTTTTATTTTTATCTATCTCGACTTTTAGTTTTATTAGTTTACTATGAAACATTCACCTTTCTTTTAATATTTGTTCTGTTATTGGAATTTTATGAGGCCCCAATAAAGTAGAAAAGTATTGGATTTTAACTGGATTAATCATATAGTTCATTGATAACCACTGAAAACTGACCTGACATTTTTCTTATTATGCCTGGGGGCCGCGGCCACCTGTCGGTGAAGGGTTCTACCTGCTAGGAGCTTAAGATGATTAAACCGAAAAGGTTTCATGAACGAAAAGACCTAAAGGTAAATAAAAGGCATCGCATATTTAGTAAACAACCATTTCCAATTGAAATATTGACTCATCAACACATAACAATGTCAAACTCATACTCTCGAGAAGAGTTAGCGGACATGCACTTCTGCTACGGTTTATTGTTTTTTCATTCAAGAAAAATTGCGGTTTAATCATCTTAAGCTCCTAGCAGGTAGAACCCTTCACCGACAGGTGGCCGCGGCCCCCAGGCATAATAAGAAAAATGTCAGGTCAGTTTTCAGTGGTTATCAATGAACAAAATGATTAATCCAGGGAAAATCCAATACTTTTCTACTTTATTGGGGCCTCATAAAATTCCAATTACAGAACAAATATTAAAAGAAAGGTTAATGTTTCATAAATTAATAAAACTAAAAGTCGAGATAGGTAAAAATAAAAACAAAGATTTTCTTAGAAAAAAGTGGTCCTGGTTTTTTTTTTATTTCTCAAAAACGAAAAGACATTTTTGCAACCGGTTTTCTGTTTTCGACTAAAAATTAACAATGGCATTGAATTTTTAAAGAAAAATTAGTACTTAATTACATACAATTTTGAAAAAACTTGGTTCAAAAATGATTTTTTTGTTTTTTTTTTTTTTGAAAATTTTGAGTTTGAGAATTAATATTTTTTAAACTATTCGTTAAAACAATTTAATTTAAAAACAAAATGAAAGAAGATATTTTTGGCTTTTCAAAAAGGTACAACACGGTGTTGTAAACGAAGCCGTTGATTTTTAATATTTTTTTTTATAAAATAAGTCAATTTTTCAGAAAATTGCCCCTCCTGGCTAAACGGGGGGAAAAGACCCCCCCCTCCTATACGATTTTTTTCTTGTCTCAACTCAACCTACACGCCCTAGCTTTTTGGCACAACGCTCGTGAATCACCCTGTATATGAATCGATTCTAAACGGAGTATACTCCAATAAACTCCAAAAATAAACGTAGTTCAAATTCAACACATAATTTTGTCAAATATCTGAAACATTGATAATCTAGTCAATTTAGGTTTCATCTGCGGAATAATTCCTAGTGGGCTAGTTTTTTGTGTACACCTTTATTACGGTGCTGTTATGAAGATGTGAAAAACCGTCATTTATATCGTGCCGGCTAAAAAATTATGGTGGTCAAAAGGTCGCGAAATTCAGTTTTTCGTGAATATTTCGTGACCTATTGTCCGGAGGTCAAAAGTGGTGAAGGAAAAATTGTTCGTCTTGATATTTAAAAAAAAAATACTCCACACATTTCTCTAGAACGCGCTAACATTTGCTCTATTGTTTTTTCTTCTTCTTTATGAGACTCAGGTGTTTTGTGATAGAAAATGGCGAAGGCAAGATATCAATGTCGATTTTTCACATCCTCATAACAGCACCGTAATCAAGGTGTGCACAAAAATTCAGCTTACTAGGGACTTTTCCGCGGAATGGGGTTTTAAATAACTAAAATGACTGGACTATGATAAGAAAATTGTAAGATGTCACATTTTTCTTTCTCATATCCTATACCTATACGAATATACATCATTCGTGTTTCTTATAACCGTATAGGTACTTAACAAAAGTTTGACTTTATCTGTAATATACTAGCCGGCCCGACAAAGCGAAGTGTGGTCGCTTAAATAATTACTATAGTTTTTCTTCATAACTGAGGATTATGAATCCAAAAGGGGAGCATATCAATACGAAATTTTCATTATATGAGTAATGCACTCGCTACCACTATCGCGTTTTCACACTTACAAAGAGTTAGTTATTATTTTTCCTTTTTTAAATTCAAACTGATCACTTTGTATTTCCAAGAAAAGACATGATTCTGTTTTTCATTCCCTTCTCAAAAACTTTAGAAAATACAGAAAGAAGGGAAATATGTAGGTTGTTCTGGTCAGTAGTGTCACCTTTTTTATGTAAGGGAACGACTATGGCAGTTTTTATTGACATTGGAAAGACACCATTTTTAACACAAAGATTAAATAAATATCAAAGAACGTCAGCTAATATATGAATGAATTTGTTTTTAGTACACAACTCGAAAACATGTCACTTGAAAAGGAGTTCATTGATTTAAGTGAAATAATCAATATATGAATTTCAAAGGAACTGAAATCATGAAAACAAAAACTAGATGGATTGAAACTATCACCATGAGTGAAACTGCCGTAGTCAATATTATCAAACTGCAAGTTATTTCTTATTGTATAAAATTGAGAGTTGTACAGCTTATACATTAACGCGTCACGGTATATATTATATCAAACGCTGCCTTGAAGTCTACGAAAAAAAAACATATATTTTCTTTCTTTGGCTCAAAAGAAATCAACGATATTCCGGAGAACAAAGATGTTATCTATGGTGGAATATCCTGGTCTGAATCCAGCTTGGAATTCTTGTAAAAGCTTATTTGTCTCTATCCACGATCTAAGTCGGCTTTGCAGAATCACAGTGAATATCTTATATGAAATATGACGAATTCAAAAAGGAAATTCCTCTTTAATTTGCAAGGTCACTAGTGCTGCCTTTGTTTTTGAATGGAAAACATAAGCGCTTTCATGAATTCCTGTGGTATTATTCCGTGATTCAAAACGTTGTTGAATATGACCGTTAATTTGTTGGTCAACTCATCCAAGCCATACTTGTAAAATTCTGCAGGTATTCCATCTGACCCAGCAGCTTTGCCATCTTTGAGCCCATTCATCGCTGAACATAATTATTCATCTGTCAAGATTTCTCCATAAGCGTTTGTATATGGTTGATTGAGCGGTTCACAGAAATGCATTCTCAATATATCGCAACTGAGATTCTTATTTTGAGCTGCCTTCCAGAAATTAACAGCGTTCCTACAAAGAGCTAGACTTTTCGCTAAATTTTCATAGTGAGCTATTTTTATTCCTTGCATAATGTTTTGAATTTCCGATTCTGTGCAAGATAATTTTGTTTCTCATGCATTCCGTTGTCTCGTCTATAACGATTTAGCCATATCACAATAGATATCACATGCATGTGATCGATCTGAAAACGGTACTTGGTTCACCTTAAAGTCAGTGATCACTGATTTCCACATCCCACCTGCTAGCCCGTAATCAATGACAGAACTTCCCTGTTTAAGAACAAACGTATATTTGTGAATCTAAATCTAAACCATCCACGGTGCCTACCGAAACCATACTAAAAAATCATTCAAATCGGTTAATCCGTTTGGCAGGAGTTCATTGATATTTACACGTACTCTTGCAAAATTTTATTAAAATGAAGTATTCGTTGGTTTGTAGTGTCCGTAGCTTAGTGGTTAGGTGCGTTGGCTGCAAAGCGGAACGTCGTGGGTTCGAATCCTACTCGGGCCCAAAGGTTTTATTTCATCTTTCACGGACACTGCCTCTTGCGAAGAACTGACAAAACCTTTGTATATGAAATAGACTAGTACTACCAAGATTGGAAATCTAGTACCATGGTTCTGGCATCGATCCTAGAGTCATCTACCTAAAAGTTGAGAACTACTGCTTTGGAGAATTTGGAGATTATTTTCAATGGGGAATTCATGAAAAATGGCGTAAGGTAAGAACGAGAACGCCTTATAGAAAATATGCTTGCATAAGAACGGCAAGGACATAATAATAATTTTGTTATGAGACTTTTCTGTGGAGATATTTGTTTGGCCTTGAATATAATGTAGAGTGCTTTTATACACAGATCTTTGAGAGTATGTATTTTGTATGTGTAAGAATTAAGAAAACGCAGATGGATGGCTTTTGGCAAAATTTGATACAAACTGAGTTCTGCGTTACCACAGTGTATTTTATAAAAGTTCACATAGGAAGACAATACAATTTATATATTAAACACTTTTATACATTCACGTAATTCAAACGTGAAAAAAGGAACCCAAGTTGATTGAGAAAAAGGAAGGTAGATCTGAAGAGTGTATTTAATACTGAAATCAATTAAAATATTAAAAATGTTTATAGATACAAGCACGTTATTTAAACTTTGTGTATTTTTATGGGTTGACATCTGATGCAGAGAGGATGTATTATATTATAATATTATATACCTCCTCTACGGTCTAGTGTTTTGTAAATTTGTCGTCTTATTGTTGGTGTATAATTATAGAAACAATTGTGTAATGAAGAATGTAAGCCGAAGTAGATTTTGGAAATATCGAGTTCAATCGAAATTAAGTTTTTTTGAGTTACGTAAATTTTAAGAAATAAGGGATGATGTGAAGAAGTAAATTATTTTCAATGATTTACAAAAATGGAAGTAGATCTTCAAGAGTGGTAACGCTGACCCTCACCCATTTTGAAATCGATTTCTCTGTCAGTACTAACGAAGGTACCTCGTTTCGGATTTTTTATTAGAAATACTACACTTTGAAAATGCTTTTGAATTGAACTGAGATGTTTTTAGGGTTTCCAGAGTTTCAATTCTAAATTATATTAAATTTTTTCTTGTTTGAGCAAAATTTTCAATTTCAGGTAATTTTTTTGTTCACACTGCGAACTACTTTTCTTATTTTTCCTGTTGAAAAAAAAAACAATAATTAAAAACAATAAACAAAAACAATATCTCATAAAAGCACCAAAAACAGGCATATTTATATGGTTTTTAGGATATGTTTAACACTGTGCAATCATGAAGAGGGTTTAAAGTATACTTATATGTCTACCTGATTTTCTGTCAAAACATTAATTACCTTACTATTTTCTCACTGAGAGTTAGATTTGGGGTATGAATGTTTAAAAAGTGAATTAACTAAAGTAAGTAAGTAGTATAAAAGAAATTTTAAAAAATGATTGATTATATTATCAAGTTACGTAACTAAGTAACCGGATTCTTGCAATTCCATTGCACAACCCATAAAAGAATAAAATGTCTGTGCATTCTTCTCTGTTAAAAGAAGACATTTCAAAAATACAATGTAACCGAAATTAGGCTTTTTTTATTTAAAATATTGTGAATTATTATAATATTCATGGCTTTCTTAAAAAAGCGGTCAAAGAACAAAAATCATTTAGTTTCAAAAGCATGTAATTTTTTCATTTGCTTTGTAAACCCTATTTCCTTTCATACATGATCACAAGGAAATGTGTAATACCAAAGTACATTGGTAATAGTTTTGATACTTAGTAGCAAAACGTTAAAGTTTTACCTAAAAACTTCTTAAAGTTCTTTCGATCGTATCCTTACTTCGCATATTATTTTTGTTTTTCCTCCCCTCTAACCAACCATACAAATTCGGCGCAATATTTTGTTGTTTTTTTTTTTTAAAGCAACCTAACTCTCTTACTCGCATTATTTCAATATAATATAGCCTACACACTCCTACTTATTGTGTTCGTTCCTGTCATTTTGTTCTCCACTGGGGAAATTTTGTCTTGTTCTTGTTTTTGAGCTGTCAAACCAAGCAGAGCAGCAAAATTCAAAAATTCAATTCTTGGTAGTACTAGTCTATTTCATATACAAAGGACAAAACTACCAAGAGTATCATCTGTCATGAAAAAGTGCTTCTCAACTTTGCCGTTCGGAATCGGCGTAAAATTGTAGGTCCCCTCAATTCTTCACACGCACCTAGAGAATTGTTGATGAGAGTAAGCCACTTAGGCCTTGGCTCTTCAAGAGCTGTCGCGCCACTCTATTAATTTTTTTTTTTTTATTCGTTGGTTTACTAAGGGTGTGCTCAATAACTTTTAGAGCCGATTTTTCAATCGTCGATAAACAAGCAGATAGTATTCATTCGACCAATAGCGAAATATAAGATATTTCAATCGTCAGATAGACTTTATCTGACGAATTACGATCTTATTTATTCGACCGATGAATACTCAGATAAGTTTATTTGCCAGTTTGTTGTTTATAGATTTTTTGATGAATGAAAAATCGGCTATTAGAGAACAAAGAAAGACTGATCTTTAAAATTTTAATTTCACGCTCAAATGAAATGCTTATGGGCCAGAAAATTGAATGATTTGTCTTGCTTAAGTAGTAACTTATAAATTTAAAATCCAACTGTTTTCGTGCAGGTTGGCATCATACGAACTAGTTTATATTTTGATGACAATTCATTTTTACGCGTTGCAGTTTTTCATCTTATAAAAAAGTTTCAAGCCCATTTAATTTGTATAAACGTTCAATCATTAGTCGAAAAAAGATCTGCGGCAACTATGAGCACTTCAAGCGGATGTAGTACAGAATATGACAGCTCAACAAAAATACCGGTAATAGAAACACGAACCTCAGCACATTTGTTTTGAAAACATAATTCTAATTTCGCTTACCTCGTAAGTTGATGTAATATTCAAATCATGGAACACTGGCAGGAAGAAATAACTCATCACGAATCCCATTGCAATAATACCAGAAGCAACATAAACATATTGTATTCCGTATGAATAGATTTCGGTTGGTAATCCCAGCAAAGTTATCCCAGATACAAAACTGTTTAAATTTTCAAAACAATCACAAATTAATGTAATTCACTTTTCCGCACATATTTTTAATTTACCTTGCGACAAGAGACAATGCAATCGGTAGAATTAACATATTCCTACCGCCCATCAGATAGTCCGCTTCGGATAGGGACTTCTTCATGAAACCGAAATAAATTCCAATAAATATACAAAGGACGAACATCGCAACGAAAACAACATAATCCGGCCATGTAAATTGTTGAAGATCCTTAAGGATCTCATCGATTTCAGACATATTTTATATAGTGTGTGGCGACAATGGATGGCGGGCGGACAGCTGCGACGACGGACAACACACGCGTTATCTATTTTGTTTCCGGACTGTTAAAGTTAGCACTTTATCGAAATCCGACTACGGATAGTCTGTGTGTAGCGTTATCCCTCAAAGCGGTTACTATTACTACTGAATGCGAAAATTGCCTTCAAGCTCTTGTTGGACTCAATGATATTGTCAGTTGTTCCAGTCACAATTTCCATTCAAACTATAAATATGGGACTAAATTTTGTATAATTTAGTTTAAACTTTTTTTTTTGTATAAGTGATTGTGGTGCACGT
This sequence comes from Sphaerophoria rueppellii, assembly GCA_920937365.1. Lineage (NCBI taxonomy): Eukaryota > Metazoa > Arthropoda > Insecta > Diptera > Syrphidae > Sphaerophoria > Sphaerophoria rueppellii. Next base: position 44,864,170 of record CAKKXW010000005.1, read on the forward strand.
TTGAAAGATCTTTATGGTCGCATTAGACTAGTGCCTATTGCATTAATCTCTAAAAATAATTTCGTAATGGGTACAGAGATTCTTGATGGCCGCATCACATTTGAGAAAGCTGGAACGTGTTTTACAGCAATTGAATTGAATTTGTGGGAAACAATACCTAAAAGGGGGCTGTTGAATTTGTGTTTAAATCGTTGATTGTCAGTGGGGAACATATCGTCTAGATTGAAATTAAATTGCTTTATGTTTATTCATACAGTAAGGTTGAGGGTAAAAAAAAGTAATACCTATTTCTATACCAGACTACCCATTTTTCTTTTATCAACGAACTAGCTACATATAGGTATAGTATCAGAAAGCTTTTATGTCTTTTGAAGTACATTTTTAATATCAATTGACCGAGAACTTTAGTTTCGCCAAGAGCATTTCATTATTTAAACAAATGGGCAGATTACACGAAATCTCATCGCTTTTCAGCAAGATTTAGCTCTCAGCAATGAATGTCAAACTATTTATCTTTTTAAAATGTTTGAAGATTTTTTTTTATAGTCTGCACCGCACTCGAGGGATTTTTTATACCCTTTTTATGCCAGAGACACAGTGAGTGCATTAGAAAGAAAGGAAGGGGTAGGAAAGGAGATGTCGGTGTACATTGGTCTTGAATTCTTGAACATTGTAACGGTTGGGAAAGACAGAGTGTGGAAGAGAGTTCCACATTCGCATAGTACGGCTATAAAATGATTCTCCATACTTGTGAGTACGTCAGATGTTGGGCTCGAGGGTAAACTGATGGGCATTCCTGGTAGCGCGGGTATTACGGTTGAATTGTTTGAGGGGAGAAAAAGCTTTCCTAGATATCGAAGGAGCTTTCAACAACGTCAGCTACCAGGCGATCACAACAGCAATGGACAAGCTGAAATTATAGAGAAATCACTCATTGATGCTTAAAAGCGGGACAATAATTTCCAGCATGAGAAGTATTAATACTTCCCCAAGGCGGGGTCCTTTCACCTCTTTTATAACGATCATGGTAGTAAGCGACCTCCGAACTTCATGGAAGCAGAGGATTTGATTGCCTATGCTGACGACGTTGCAACTTGCAATATCTGTATCTGGCAAACATCCTCAAGTTCTCTCGGATCTCCTACAAAATGCCTTAAACAGGCTGACAAATTGGGCTAAACTGGCTATAGACTTCGGTAATCAGACCGATACTCATTTATGGATTTGTCGTATGTTGGACCGCACTGGACAAGATGGTAAATCTAAATAAACTTATCAACGTCCAGCAATCAGCAGGTATGCGCATCACAGGAGCACTTCGCTAAACCCCAACAGCATCCTTGAAAGTACTTTTAAATCTAACACCTCTTGACATCTTCTCCAAAATGGTGGCAGCTAACGCATGCGTAAGGCTCAGAGCCACCTCTCAATGGATCAGTAGCAACACTGGTCATACTACTATCTTAGACAACTTCAGATCTATCTCAGATCACTAAGACTATACCACCCCAAAAATGGTATTCAATAATACCTTCCAAGTTTCAATCCCTTCAAGATCTTCTTGGAAAGAAGAGAGACCCCTGGAAGACAATACGGTACACTTCTATACAGACGGTTCAAAGACCGATTACGGCGTTGGAAGTGGTATCTATTCAAAACAGTTGGATCCCAGTCTATCATATAGACTTCCCAATCAATGTAGTGTGTTCCAGGCAGAAGTAATGGCGATTAAAGAAGCACTATCCTGGATCAAAGAAAACGTTATATGTTGCAAGGATATACGCATCTTCTCGGACAGCCAAGCCGCTCTCAAATCTCTCGCGTCTGTCTCCACAAACTCTCAAGTCTCAAATAGTCCACGACTGTCGATCATCTCTGAATGAGATGACGCAAAAGTTTTAAATTCACCTCATTTGGGTGCCGGGCCACAGAGACATCCCGGGAAATTGCAAAGCCGCGTACCGTTAGACAAAGACATAACATAGGAACACCACTTTCTACATGTAAATATCTTTTCAAACAATATGCTCTAGAATCAACAAATGCTAGATGGTCACAGGGTACCACTCGTTTAGCTACTAAACTAATATGGCCAAGCATAGACCTGAAACGGTCAAAAGGCTTGATTTCCCTGAGCAGACAAAATATAAGCACTACAATTGGTGTCATAACAGGACACTGCCTCAAAGGTAGACATGCTTTGAGGCTAGGTGTCTACGCAAACGACTTCTATAGAAGCTGCATGGACGAGGAGGAAGAGGAAACAGTCCAACAACTTCTGTGTACATGTCCGGATAGAAGGAATAACTATCTCGGTAATCCCTTCTTCGATAATACCAGTGAACTGACAACGATCGACACAAAATGTCTCTCGTACTTCATTAAAAGTTCAATATCGTTTGTTTAAGTTCATAACTCTCCCATGAGCAACTTCTTTAGTTCTATCACAATGGACCCTTGAGGTCTAAGTGAGTCAGTAACATCTAGACAACCACTCCAACCTAACCCAAACTAAGGGGAGGAATGCAACTGGCTATTTCTCTAGAACACTTACTGTAGAAGTAACGGTAAAACAGAGAAAAACACGAAACGTTACGACGCACGGTGGTCTAAAGGAGTGAGTGAATCAGTGATGTTTCTATCACCGATCATTCATACGGTTCTTCTTTGTATGCTATCCAAGAGGCTTAAGTATGTAACTGGAGCACCAGCTCAAAGATGGAAACTGTACTCAAGCAGATCACCCAAACGTGTTGCTTCATTTTGGGCAACATCGCGTATGATCGGTCCACAAGAGGTGGTCAGTGATGCACATACCGAAAGTCTCATTGATGCAAGTGCCACTCATGGACAGCGGAAAGGGGGGTATATCTCGCTTCAACGATACAAGACAGCATTTAGTTTTCGAAGCATTAAACTCTACACGGTTTTTTATTCTCCATTGTACATTGCTGTTTGTATCAGAGTTTAATCAGCTTATCATATTTTGCCGTTGCAGTTCCAAATCCGAAGAGGAAGGATGTGAGTCTGGAAACGTATATGAGAAGCTAAGGATACTATTGTCAGCGAAACAATTTATTAGATTAGAAGTAACAGACAAGAGATCATTAATAAAAATGATAAAGCGGGTTGGAGACAAAACGGATCCCTGGGGCACACCAGCATTTATATTGTGGGTTTCAGACTTGAAACCGTCCAAAACAACTTGTATTGAACGGTTTGAGTTTTTGAAGTTTCAAATCCAACGAAGAAGTAATTCATCGATACCGAAAGCACGCATTTTCGATAAAAGAGCAAGATGCCAGACTTTATCAAATGCCTTTGATATATCAAGTGCAACAATCTTACTTTCTCCAAAATGATGTAAAGATTTGTTCCACTGTTCGGTGAGATAAACCATCAGAGCACCAGTGGACCTGTTGCTGCGAAAGCCGTACTGCCGGTCATTAAGAAGCTTTCGGTTTTCGAGATATTTCTTGTGCTGAAAGTTTATCAGCATTTTTTTTTTGTGTCAATTTGTGTTATTGACATAGACATATTACATATGTAGGTATTTTTGTATGTATTTCTGTTTCTCTCCTTGTATGTTTTGATCTGCTATCTGTTAACAATAGCTATTTCTGAACAGAAAACATCCCTGGTATGACACAGACCCCAGGTTCTGCGCTGCGAGCTACTACGATAGAAACAACTTGTCATATTGCATCTGTATATAAACTCTTAAGGCGTCCTTGTCCTCGAGTACCAGGACTAACTTTGTCAATCAGCGAACAGTTTTCTAAGGCCTGTAAAACTTTTTTTTTATTTCACTTCACATTTATTGAGTTTCGAATGTCGATTAAGGTCTCATAGAATAATTATTCAATTCTGGAAGTTGAATTCGAACATTTCTTCTTAGAAGCCTTATAGTTTTTCATGGAATTTACGAATGTAGACGAAAATAATGTCCACGTGTTGAACACATGCAATCTTTTTTCCGTAAATAAAATGTGCATAACACTTTAGTTGGCAAACGACTTATTCCGACAGACAAAAAGCTTCATGGTTGAAGATCATCCAGAAGCCAACAATAAAGGTTTCGGTTTCAAATCAGCGCATAAATAATCTTATAATAATTGGAAAAACGATTCACATTTCCGAATCTGATTCATTATGCAATTTTAAAATCAAGTCTCAAATCTCAATACCGAACACCCGTCCTGTTTGACGCTAAAGATGACAGATAATATGAGTAGTCAAATTATTAATCATTTGAAGGTAGTATTTCATCAGCTTAAGCTTGCGAATGACGAGCACTATTCAAACTGTATTGTGGCGTTGTGGATAGAACAATAACTCATCGTGTTGATTAAAGAGTTGGGCTTAGAATAACTATTCTCGTAATTGAAACATTGTACAGTTGATGAATTATTATGTTTTAATCGCATTTGAAATAATAATTCGTAATAAACCGGAAGCACACAGATACTTTACCGACCGACCTTGTTTCTACTCGGCAAAACTCGAAAAACTAAGAATGCTGTCAAGTACTTAACTTTTTCCTTGGTCAACTTACGAGTGCATTTTTCTGAGTGAAACTTGTTTAATCGTCACAAGATAAATTCATGATCAAGATCAATGAATTTCAGTATAAAACAAAACAAATAAGAATACAAACAATACATAGAAAACAAAAACGTATAAGACATGCAAGAATAATGCACATTTTTCAATCCTATAGACAACTGTATAAAGTAAGTTAAGTAATATAAGAATTCCTAGACGAGCTTTTTAGTCACCTACCAAGGCAACAAGAACTAAAATGTCGAAATAGGAATTTTCGATTTTATTGCTGGCAAATCTCCAACATAAGTTGACACTTGAGAATTGAGTTAGTGAACCGCATTCTGTCGCTTAAATAATTTATATGGTGCATTGTCCCTTTTTTTTCATAGTATATTTTTGAATAATTTCATTCATCAAGAGGAAAGCAATTGTTTGATCAATTACAGATGTATAATGGATGATTCAGAGTGTAAGGTCTGTTGAATAATTTTCGCACTTGTAAAATATTCACTTTATTACATGAATCACAATACTGAATGATTAAAATATATTCAACTACCAATAATTTTCCCCTTATTATTTATATGATCACGAACCGAAGGGGTTTATATTCCCTTTTGACGCCAAAGCACAGTGTGAGCGTTAGGGAAAATGTGATAGACGGAGAGGGTTAAGAATGAGATGTCGGTTAACATTGGTCTTGAATTCCTAAACACTGCGATGACTGGGGAAGGCAGAGTGTGGAAGAGATTTCCACATTCGCGTAGTACGGCTAGAGAACGATTCTCTAAACATGGCCGAAGTTGGGCTCGAGGGTGAACTGATGGAACTGATTGGAAGTAACAGACAGATAAAAAAATTTGAAAATGAGAAAGAGGGCCGGAGACAAAACGGAGCTCTGGGGCACACCAGCATTTATTTTGTGGGTTAAAGACTTGAACATGGTGGCAAACTCTATCAAATGCCTTTGAAATGTCAAGTGCAACAATCTTACTTTCTCCAATACGATGTAAAGATTTCTTTCACTGTTCGGTGAGATAAGCCATCAGATCGCATCCTTGGAAATAGTAGCAGATTCAATGGGATCTGTTTTAAGAAAAAAATTCTTGTTAACTTTTTAAAACAAGCAGATTCAGCAAGCATGTCTAATTTAACTGTGAAACAGAGTGAAGACTTGAATAATATTTTGAATAAATATTTAAGTATGTGCCTGGTTACGCGAGCGCTAAAAAGAATTAATTCACGAAAGAGAGCGGATGATTTTTAGAAAGAAGGAAACGGATAGAAAAAAATGCCAAGTTTCGTCTTTTCCTCATTTTCAGATATGAGTTTTGCGTTAAAATTCATGTTTCTTTCTCAAAACGTTCTGCTTTTGTCAGACATTTTCATTTCTATTTGCCTATTTATTCTATTCTATTCTATTTATTTTAAGGCAATGGCTAGTTGGACTCGAGTTCAAACGCTTAAATTAATAGAAGTACTACAAGACTATCCAAATGTATTTCAAATTCGTCACGCTGACTATAAAAACCGGGTTAAAAAATCACAAGGTTTAAACGAAATCGCGGAGAAAACAAAATGTTGTCGGCCGGAGACGTCTGTGAAAGATCTGATTCCTAAGCTTAGAACGCTTAAAACACAATATTTAAAAGAAAAAAAATAACATTATCCGTTCAAAAAGAAGTGGTGCGGGTGCGAATGAGGTGTATGTGCATATATTAGGCGTTTTTCTTTTTTAGCACCGAGCGGGGCAAAGAGCGGGGCTCGAGCGAATCGAGCGAGAGTCGAGTCGAGCGCGACCTGAGCGCTCAGAACTATTTGAGAAACACAATTGAGCACTGAACTGTCATAATAAATTTTTGGTTAAAAATAAAATAAAAATGGACCGCGCCAGCCGTCGCTGTCCAGCCGATGTTTGTTTGTATTTAGTAGGTCTACCAAACATGTGGTCATGTCATTTGTCCACTTGATTCCTACAGTAAAACCAGAAAAAAGTAAATAAAATAATAATATTTTTCTAAATTCAAAATGTTACTTACCACTGGAAGAGCAACCAGCTTTGCCCGCCATTTATTTTGTTTTGTTTGTTTGTTTTTTTTTTTCGTCCCTCAAAAACTCAACGCTCTTTATTTGCTCTATCTGCTCGATCATTTTTGACCGAGCAAATCGAGTCAGCCCCGAGCGTACTCGGTTCTAAAAAAGTAACACAGATCGAGCGCTCCGAGCGCCCCGAGCTAAAAAAAAAATGCCGATCTTTTTTTGACAGTTCGATTCCCGCTCCGTGCTAAAAAAGAAAAACGCCTATTGTGGTGCTACGACCGGCTCAATTTCTGGGATGACACCGGTGATGAGGTTGTTGGAGAGTCAAATATGTCATTTTTGTCGGTAAGTCAGAATTGAAAATTAAATAAATATTTTATGATTACATGAACATTTATATTTGTAGGAGCATTTGGATCCCACATCATCGGAAATCATTGCTGAGCCAGAGGTACACTGTACACAGCTTACCAAACACATCCAGTTCCTTACATACAACAGTTCCGGTATAGGTTAAGAGTATATGTATTTATTTCCCAAATGAGTGTTTAAACCATTTATTTTTTCAATAGAAACGTAAAGGCAGTGTATCAAACCTGGAACTCAAAGCGCTACAGGCGCTTTCAGCGGTTGATAAAATAGCTAATGCAATAACAAACAAACCATCCTCAATTCTTCGACATTTCTTAGGCAGTTTATAAGAGGAAATGATAGTGGTAACGGATGAAGATCTGATGCGGTAGATAAAGTGGAAGATATATGACATCGTTAAACAGTTCCAAGTCAAACATCGTAATATCAGCGTACCACCGTCAAGGTCTTCAACTCCATCAGGATTTACCAATTATACCAGAGTAAGGTTGTTGTCTGAAGTCACCGATGAAGAAAATTCCAATTCTACAAGTTCATCAAACAGAAACTTAATTGAAAGTGCAATGGAAGATGTTTTTGATGACGAAGATTTTTTATAAATAATTAATAGTCTTTTTTGTGTTTTGTTTTTTTGTTTTGTTAATTTTTATTTATGTTTTTACTTAGTTTATTAAAAAATAAATGAATGAAATTGTTTAATAACAATATTTTAATACTTTTACTTTTATTGAAAACTTATATATAAAGATACTGCCATGGAAGTTGGCCTTCTTCGGTAAAGTATTTCGCAAATTCGTCTCTTATGTCCGAAGCAACTTGCGTAGGCCTCCTCTGGTCACTTATTGCGTTATCTTCCGTCGGTGTGAATCCCCTTGGTAGGCGTTGTGGAATTTCGCAGCTTCCATAGTTTTCTATTAAAAAATTATGAAGAACACAGCAAGCTTGAACTATAAGAGTACAAGCTTAACTTTTTCTGAAGAACCCTAAATCTGTTCGCCAACATTCCAAAGCTATACTCAATGCATTGCCTAGCATGGCTAAGTCGAAAATAAAAAGTTTATTTTTTTGTTTTTCCGTTGATGTATATGGATAAGGCTTTAAGATATGCTTTTGCAAAGGAAAAGCGTCGTCTCCAATTATGCTATATGGTAATTTTCTTTCGCGCCCGATAACTGCGTCTGGTGGAAAATATCGGTGCGGGTTGCTCAAAATAGTGCGAAGATCACTTCGGTTGACAATAAATGTGAATTTATATCTCGCATCAAACATTGCTAGTAAGATAATACTATTGGACCCTGTATATAAAAAAAAACTGTGGTAGGTATATTTTTCATTGTTCATATTTTGTTTTTTTTTTTAACCTTTATAGTTATAATATAGAGCACCATCCGTCTTGGACGCTCTAAAACCAATGTTCTTGCCGTCCATGGCACCTTACCACAATGGGAAACTCCATCGACGTGAATACTCTTCAGCATAAAAAATTTGAAATATCTTCCTTTTAAAGATGAATAAATGGCAGAGCAACATCTGGGTATAAATTTACTAATGAATGAGTGCGATAGCCGGGTTTGAAAGTCAAGCTTCTGTAAGATTCCCCAGTAGCAAGGAAACGTAGTAACATGGCCAAACTTTCTCGAGGATCAATCGGATCTCTCATTTGAGTCGTCTCTTTGAGAATCAAGGGTTCCACAAGTTTTAAAATTTCATTGAAACATTGTTCGTCCATTCTTAAATAACGACGATAACTATCTTTGTCATTCAAACGAAGTTCATCATACAAAAACTTAAATGGGCTGTTTTCAATCCTTTTCAATCTCCATGTCTTAACCCATTCTTTTTTTTAGAATTTGATGTTTCTTGCTTTTCTTTTGCAGCCGCATAAAATGACGTAGCAGCTGCAACACACGTCATATATCCTGCTGCTGCCAACAAATATTCCTCCATTAATGTATGTTTTTCTTAAAAGATTATCACCACACCGTAATCTAGCAAAACAAAAACAATAAATAATAACTTATAATAGTTCATTCTAAAAGAAAGTACCTGTGGCTGAGTATCCAACGAAGTTTTTTTTGTTTTAATCTCTGACTGTTCCTCTATTGTCATTATTTGCTTGCATGCCCACTTAATTTTTTTTTCTGTGTGTATCTACAAAAGTAATTCTTTTTTGCGCCTCAAAACATGATTTTCAAAGCTTAAGTTAGAAAAAAAAAAAAACTCATAAAGTGTATTTGTCTATCATACATAAAGAAAAGGTATAACATAATCTCAAAAAAGTCGTCTTTACTAACTTTATCAACCCGTTAGAGCTCATCAAAACTGCAATAATCTTCCAAAAAAAATTTAATTTTATATCGATTTTACCTTTTTTTTATTATTTTTAAATGATTATTTTGTAATTAAAAACATTTTTTACTTTGCAAAATAAATTTATTTTATTTCCCTTTGACTTGATGTTTTTGTTTTTAATTGTGAATTATTTAGAGAGAGTGTTTTGATAATTTGAAATTTCAGATTTCGAAGATGGTAAAGCTTTGAAATCTTGTTCAATCTTAAAATATGCAGCCATATTAAGAGTTTCACGTGAACAGTATTTCACCCGAAAAAAATCCATTTTTTCGTTTCGCCTATTGTGATTTTCGGGCGTAAAAATGTTCATGTTCGAAAGATTTCCCTTATTGCGAGCACTCAGTTCAGGCGGAATTAAATGTCATTCAGGGCTTAAATTTCATGCGAACAGAAAAACAATAAGAAAGTTTGATAAAAAACCTAAGGATTAGAGATAAGAAACACTAACACTACATAATCGTTTGGACTAAAAATGAATCTAGCAATATGAAGCAACAGAAAACGGCTACGAAATCTATTTAAAATGTGGGTTTTGTCAAGTTAGTGCACTCAGTACGAACTAGCGGACGGACGATTGAATCTAGGAAATCACTTGGTCGAAACATGTTTTCGTGAGAGCTTGATCAAATTCGTGGTTTAATTTTTCAAAAGTGCGATACTTTCCATTATCTCAGCGCGGCACTAAAAAAAAAAAACATAAATACCTAACGAGTTTCATTCTTTCAACACCAAATTTCGATTTTATTTTCAACTCCCAAATAGAAATAAGAAATATCGATCAAAATAAATGTATTTAAACTGACATAGACTTCACCTTGACATCTACGTTTTCAATACAGTGATAACACACTGAAAACATTTCCTGTATATTTAATTTTTTGTTTTTCAAATGAAATAAAAAAAAATTGATATCTTACAAATTGCGTATCAATAGCCTTAAAAAATGTAAGCTATGAGTTGGTGAAGAATATCTCTCTTATTAATAAGCGCCAGTGCCGTATTATCCTAAAGGCAAACTAGGCATGTGCCTAGGGGCGCAAGGCAACAAAGGGACACGCCGGCGCAATGATTTTTAAATGTGGCAAGTAATGGGAGTTCAAACGTTGTTGTTAAAGTAGCAAACTTATAAATTCCAACCGCACTTGCCACTTTTGTTAAAATAAAAATCGGTCCTGAGCAACTTACAATACGCACAGAGTATTTGACTTTCGGCAATCGACTTAGCTTCCTTTTTCTATTTTTTTGTAACACCTAATTTCTCAAAAAAGATCTACCCCTTAAAACTCGGTTTATTTAAATTTTAGAACTCATTTAATGAGTTCTAAGTCAGTTCTTCACCAAGTACTCTCGCGTTAGAACTTCGATTTAGAACTTTGTTGTAGTTAGAACTTCGATAAATATTAGGCCCTCGAATTCGGGGGTCTAGTGCCCTGGAACTCAGTTTATTTAAAATTTCGTTTTTTCAACGAGTGAAATGAATTGAATTTGTAATCATTTTCGGAAACGTTCGTATATCGTCACCCATTATTCTCTTTGGATCTAATTGTTGATGATTTCCTACGAATACAATGCGAACGTTATGCTGGAAGAATGGCGTTTTTATCCAATGTCAATACGTGTCACTATTAACACATGGGACGACACCGATTTTTTTCGACGCTTCCGTTTAACAGAGCAAACATTTTTACTATGCACTTTTTTCTTGATAGTTTATGGGCACGAGTAGTATTCGAACCCACGTTCTGCTTAAGATCTAACGCACATAAACACCTCGCCATGGGCATCACAGAAATAAACATAGGTATCTACACAAAAATCGCAAAGTTAAAAATCATTTGAATTTTGTTTCGAATTGAAGGAAATGTCTGTCAAAAAATACTGCCGTTGGACTCAAAAGTTTCAAAAACATGCTTGGACTAGGTTTTTAAAACGATGATTTTAGATTGAGTTCTAGAGAAGTGAAGAAATGCCCGAGTTCAAAATATTCTAAATTTTAAACCGAGATTCACTAGATCGAGCTAAAGGCAATTTAGAACTGTGTGAAAAAATTAGGCGTTAGTGTTTATGATTTTTATTATTGTAAGGGCAAATCACGTAATGGTCGAAATTCATCAACGGATGATTTTGAAGGATTAAAAACCTCAGTTTTCTCCTTTCTAGATTTGGTTTACATATTTTACGGTTCGGCACATCTTCATTAAAATTATTCAAAACGAACTCGTAAGATCTTTTCGATTTCAACGCGTGCATCGGTTTTGATCAAACTAAAGAACCTATGAGATATTTTTCAATATATAGGCGCCGATGAGATGCTTGCTTATGGCGCCCTCAACGCTTAATCCGCCACTGAATAAGCCATTTGGTTGTAAGTAAGGAAAAACTATAAAAATGTTTAATAATTTGAAAGGGAAATATGAATGAAAAGTCAGTCCTTTTTCGAAGTGAAATTCTATTCGGGCGAAACTCACAATAGCTCTTTTGAATTTCGGGCGAACGAAAATATTCCAGGGGAATGATTTTCCGGGTGGAACTCACAATAGGGTTGTCTTACTTTGATATTTTTTGTGTACTGGTACCGTTCCAATATCATCTGTCCCCCTCTTCCGTATGATATTCCATATGGAAAGAAGTGACAATATCCATTTCTTAAATCCAGATCGTGTAAAGCAGGCTTAAGCTTTGCAAAATTTCGTAAAGCTGTGCATTGGTGTGGTTTATAAGGTTAACGTGTTTATAATGCATGGCCACGCTGCACTGCTATTCATGGCTTACTAAAGCTGTGCGCAATTTGAGAGGTATCCTTTTTGTACTGCCTTCATTGAGTAAATTACTGCAATTTATAGCCTTCTGATAAACTTTTGGCTGTTACGCAGACCGCGTGGTTTCGAATCCTACTCGTGTCCATAAAGGTTTTATTTTATCTTGCACTGGTACTGCCTCTTGCGAAGAACTGACATCACTTCCAAGAGTATCAATCTGTCATAAAAAAGTGCTTCTCAACTTTGCCGTTCGGAATTCCAAATTCAAAAGGACTCAATCCCCCATACAAATAATGCAAAAACCTGTAAGTAACGTATATCTACCTATTTATTTTTTATCCGATTTTTTTAATTTAAAAAAATTACAGACAAACCATTAATTTGTTTAAAATTAAAGCAATAAGCAAGTATACAAAAACAACAATACATCGAATATAATATATTTTCAAAATCACTCTGTTTCTTTATTTGCCTTAATAATCCAAGCTGCACCTCTTATTGCTATCGCTGTTATTATTGAATTTGGATTCCCCGAAAGTGGTGTCGGAAGAACACTTCCATCGATTACCCGCAAGTTTCGCACCCCGTGAACTCTAAAAAAAAAAAAACTAATATGAGAGCAAATAGTCACAAAGTGCATGTCATATATACCTTAATTCCTGATCCACAACACTATTCGTCTTTGACAACCCCATTCTACAAGTTCCTCCTGGATGATGTGATGACAAACCGACGTACCGTAAAACGCATTCCAGGTAATTATCTGAAGGTTGATTCCATTTCAACTCCCTTTCGTAGGGCCCAAAATTGGAACACTCTTTTATCTTTGGCCAATGTATCTTTGGTTTAAGGATCGCAAACCCGTCAGAAGTTGCAATTTTCACACTATTCCGAATTGCACGTATCGTGCAGTTGATGTCTTCAATGTTAGCCAGATAATTAGGATCTATTAGTGGATTTCGACGAATGTTGTCATTTCGAATGGTCACGAATCCTCTTGATTTTGGTTGAAGACAAGTTGAAATCAAAACAAAACCCTCTTGGCTTGAATTGTAGTACAATGGGAATAATGCACGAAAATGTTCTCTTTTGAAATTTGATACTGCCATAAGGGCGCTTTCGTCGATTGAACCGACGCCAAAAAACATCGATGATGTTTTATCTTCCATGCTATCTACGTTTCCAATAACTCCAAAATTTCCAAAATGTCCATTTCCAGTGGTGAAGTAAGTTAAAATCTCCCTGATACTCAACAATGCATCAGCATTGATGCTTGCTTTTTCTGCAATCGAAACAAATAGTGGCAAATTTATATGGTCAAACAGGTTCTGACCCACTTTTGGCAGATGATGTTGTACGGGAATTCCGATTTTTTGCAAAAATGACTTTGAGCCAATTCCCGATGACAGTAAGATTTGTGGAGATTGGTACGCTCCGGCTGATATGATTATTTCTTTTGATGCTTGAAACTCATAAGTTGTCTCCTTGCCAGTGTCTTCATTCTTAAAGCCCACAATAACAGATGTAGCAACTCCATTTTCAATATTAACGCGTCGTACAATTGCGTTTGTTATGATTTTTAAATTCCATTTTCCATATACGGACTGTAGATATTTTTGGTAGACCCCATATCTAAATCCACGCCTCACTGTATACTTGGCTCTTCGAAAATTCCAAGGTTTGTGCTCGAAATCAGTTTCGGCTCTGTCAAATGCTTCGGCAAGTTTGGAATAATGTCTTCGTATTTTGAAATATTCGTCACTCTTAGGCTTGGCTGCTTCAATAAATGGTTTGAAAATTTTCGGCGACCATTCTGTCAAGCCCATAGCTTTCCAACGATTGAAATCTTTATCGTATCCATCGAAATGAAGCATAAAGTTAATTTGTGAGGAACCTCCTAGGCCTTTCCCACGGGGAAGAGCTTGACGCTGAAATAAAGAAGTAATACAATTCTCACAGCATTTAAACATGGATGTCGTGAACGTTATCCCTAATGAAAATGGGATAAAACAAGATGATGATAAAGGGCATAGCATCCACGAAGCAGTAAGGAAGTCAAAATAGATATTAAGTTTTCCTTTCCTACAAGATAAGAAAGCCAATTCTCGGAAATCAAAGTGGTCAATAATTACACTGATCAACAAAATTTAATTTTCTGATTGCCACAAGGATGAGTCCTATCATTTCTTGTAGTTTTTTTTCTGCTGAAACTAAATCCGGACATTGTGAATCCTTCAAAAACCAAGTGAGGCGGTGAGGCTCCGTAGAACCCTTGCCCTTCATTCCACGATCCTGGGGTACATAAAACACCCCGATGGATCATGGTCGAACTCGAGCCTAGAAACGCTTGAACTCTTCATGGAAACTCATTTCCCCTGTTGTAAAAACCCAGGAAATTCTGATTACTTGCAATCGAGCACGCTGGATTTTACTCACACGGAATCAAATTTAGAACTTAAACAGGTTATTACTGAGCAGAAGATTATCTGGGCAATAAACTCGTTCAAACCCTACAAATCAGCTGGACCAGACGAGATATTTCCGGCTCTTCTTCAAAATGCTCTCAAAGTAATAACTTTGGCTTAACGTAATCTTCATAAGTCATTTCAAACTTAGATACATCCCTAATAGCTGGAAGAAGGTCAAGGTAGTCTTTATACCAAAAGCCGGGAAACCGACTCACTCGACCGCTCGGGATAGATCAATAAGTCTCTCTTCGTTTTTCCTTAATACACTAGAGAGAATAAATGATCTGCACGTTAGCGAACTTCTCAACGAAAACAATTTGTGCAATAACCAACACGCCTACCTTAAGGGTAAATCAGTGGAGACTGCATGAGGTTGTGTTTAATAACGTAAAAACGGAATCAATCAAAACTGCCCTAGTTGAAGTTGGAGTTGAATATGTCATTGTCGATTGGATCTTCACTATGTTAAATGGCAGAATTGTAAACTCTCAATTGGGATGTAGAACTATTGAGAAAACATTTACTAGAGGCACACCACAGGGAGAGGTCATCTCACCCCTACTCTTGATCCTCGTAGTAAACGAAATTCTCACAAAGTTTAAAGATCGGGGCATAAAAATTGTAGCATATGCAGATGACATAGTGGTTTTGGTATCAGGCAAGTTCCTTACCATCATCAGAAACATTATGGAAAACGCATTAAAGGATTTATCTTCTTAGACAACTAAGAACGGTCTCGGGGTCAACCCCACCATGACAGAGCTAGTTTTGTTCACGAAAAAACGGAAACTGAAGGTCTTCAGCCCTCCTAAACTAAATGGTATTCTTCTAAAACTTTCTGAGGAAGGAGGAAGCTAAATTTCTAGGAGTAATCCTTGACTTTAAGCTTACATGGAAGCGTAATACTGAGGAAAGAATGAAAAAAACACTATGTGCATTCTACACATGCAAAAGAACCTTTGGTGTACATTGGGGTATGCGACCGCAAGTCATCCAATGGAAGTACACAGCCTTACCTATGGCTCTATTGTATGGTGGAAAGCGGTGGAAAAATAAAGCTATCTCAAGAATGAATAAGGTACAGAAACTAGCTTGTATAGGAATAACAGGGCCCAGAGATCCACACCACAAGCTGGGTTGGAAATGATCTTGGATTTCCGCGCTCTGGATGAGTTCATAAGGAGCACGGCAGCCAAAACTGCAATTCGTTTAAAAGAACTGAGTTTTTGGAAGCACAGCACGGGTCAATCTTACAAAGATATGACATGATTCCAGGTCTGAGGGAGACCACCGGTTACATTCCCCCTCTACTAGATTTTGATAGGAAATTTTCTATTTGCATACCAGAATGATTGGTTGGGATCCTAATTCACTTATAAGTAAACAGGGTATCCCTTTCTACACTGACGGTTCAAAAAAGGAATCAGGAACAGGTTCTGGAGTGTTTTGCCAATCTCTCAACATCAGAGAGGCGTATAAACTCCCAGCTGACTGTAGTGTCTTTCAGGCCGAGATCTATGCTATGAAAAAGCAGCTGAAATGCCACATCATGAAAAGCTAAGTGCCAAGCTCCTCAGAGATTACTTTTTTCGTGGACAGCCAGGCTGCTATCAAAGACTTAGCCAGTGAGACAACAAGATCAAATGCAGTTTTAAACTGTATGTAGGAAGGAATTAAATTGAACGTTAAGCTCTGCTGGGTTTCTGGACACAGCAATTTAGAAGGGAACGAAATAGTAGATGAACTAGCCAGGAAATGGTCAGAAGCAAATACAAGTATTAGCGACCATACAGATATAGTACTCAAGAGGAATCAAAAGAGAAAATCAATAACTCCTGTAAATCCAGGGACGATTGCGTAATCCCTAGAAGTTTATGAGCTAACACTAATGAAAAGAAAACTCAGTATATTCTATCGTTGAGTAAAAGGAAAATTAAAATCCTGATAGGTGTACTAACGGGTCATTGCGCCATTGCCTCAATGGCCAACAAGATAGGGGCTTTTGCAACCGATTTCTGTAGGAGCTGTCAGGATGAGGAGGAAATAGATAACATTAAACACCTGCTCTGTGTCTGTCCGAACCTCCAAGCTTCGTCATTTCGGGAACAGGTTTGTTTGGGAACTGGATGATCTAGCACAGGTCTCAATGGCATACATGATTAAATTTGTAGATAAAACAGGTTGGTTCGTTAACGAGCCAGTCTACGTTAATCGCAACTTTGAAGAGCATCGATGCTAACTTTTATTTTTATAGGGGATCACAATGGACCAGTAGGCCCCAGTGTATGCAACAGTTCACGCTGTGCACACCTCTTATCACCTAGCGTAACCTAACCTAAATCCGGACACAGAATTTTTCTAGTACATCAGGATTTCGAGATATGCTTATCTCAAAGTGCTCAAAACACGGTTTTTGGCAATGCTTGAAGTAATTTTTTATGGACAGACATTTTGTAGACGTTTGTAACTTTTTGCCAAGGGAGACCCTGACCGGATCTCTTCGGAGAACCTGAAAATAAACCTAGGTTCTGGAAATCTCAAACAAAACCTAAAACACGAAAATCCAAGTTATTTTGTAATTTTGCTGGAGGCAGATGTTAGCCAGGTCAGATCTCAAGAGGATTTGGGTATACAGAAAACTACATCTTTAAGACAATCTTCTTCTTTGTTATTCTTTATCTAAAAAGTTGCTCTGCAATTATGACTTCATTCGTCTTACATGCCATAAATAAAAGTAGTTCATTCCATATATGCGTACTTGTACCTATAAAAATATAGCCGTGGTTTTTTCACTACTCAGTAGCCAGCACAGCAAAATTTCCCTTGGCAAACAACAACAATTTGGATTGCAGTAGATCAAAAGGCCAGTAAAAATGGCGGTTGTGCCGGCCGGCGATAGAACTTTTAATTATTGAAACGAAGACACCGCCGATGGCTTTAAGAAGAACTATTTTGCAACGTGAATCTAATAATCTGAGTTATGAACTCTCGTAGGTTGAAGTATATGCTATTTTTCTTAATCTTAGATGCAACCCTCAGGTCCATTTGCCGACTTTTTTTTTGAACAATTGCCATATAAATTGAATTTGACAGATAAAGTGAGTTGGAGCGTTTTATTTGCACTTGATTACTGTGCTCGCTACTGAACAGTGAATATAACACGGATAATGAATAATATAACAAACAACAATCGCATGTCATACCTGATCATGTAAGCCTTTCGATGAATGTTTCTGTGGCACCGATAAAAACGACCAATCATTTACGCTTTTCTGTAAAAGTGTTGCCAGTAAGGGTATTTTACTAAATACTCCAAATTTATCCCCTGCCTCTACAAGCAGCACTGTAGAATTCGAATGTTTTGTCAGCAATGTTGCTAGAACAGATCCAGCTGTTCCTCCACCCACTGTTCAATGAGCAATTAATTAAATCAATAAATCATCAAAAACCATGAACCAAAATCCAACTAATTCTCACCAATAATATAGTCGAAAACATATCCCTCATTTGGAGTGAGTATATTAGAAACATTTTCCTTCAAGAGCTGATAAAGAAGAATCCATACAATGCTTAGCATTGCAGCTATCACAGCCAGTACAATTAAAATTTCTGAAAAATAAATTTCCAAGTTAAGGAATTATTACAGTCTATAAGATGGTAACAAACTTCCAGTGTACGACATCATTTTTTTTAAATATTTATTCGTTAATGTTAGGAGAAATACATTTCACTTGTAGAACTTTCTAGTCCAGAAATATACGAACTACTGAAACAATATTTTAATGTTTAAAAAAGCGAATTCATCTATAATTGAATTAAGGAAAAAAGCATGTGTCCAAAGCATTCACTGTCATTCAGAGGTTGATATCAACACCGTATTGTTTTGAGTATTTCCATTCGAATAAACAATGAGTGACTTGTTGATGAACAACAACCTCATGGTTAGAATTATTGATTTGGTTGTGGCAGTTGTGGATGGTGGATGTAGTATTAAACCAAATAAATTTGTCTCTCTATTTTAACAGTGATTCAACATTACAAAGCGAGTTGACTGCTAGTCCCTATGTTCGCAGTCAATATAAAATTCTAGACCTACTGAACCAAATCACGTAGGTCATATTGAAGAAAATATTTTGTTAAAATTTGAAGAATTATTTATCCAAATTGACAATATACTACGAAATTTTTAGTCATACTGAAGGAAATGTCTTCAAAACGCAAAAGATAGTTTACATGCCAAATAACTGGATATAGTAAAGGAAGTTCCATAGAATTTTTCGTCAAATTAAATAAATTGATTCAAATATATCTATTAAGCCGATATAACCGCCATCCAAGTAATGCGATGGGATGGTCCAGGCGTAAGACTCCTTGAAGATTTTAATGGTTAGCTGGGTAGAGAAGAAATCTTTGTTGGACGACATACCCTACACGACAACACCTCCGATAACGGAAATCTCCTCAGAAATCCTTTGCTGCCAGCACAAAATGTAGAGAACCAGTAGCAACACTGCCAAGCAGCCATCAGAGATGCCGCCTCTGAAGTAATAGGGTTTACACGGCCACCACAACGAAACCCCTGGTTTTACGATGAGTGCCGGCGAGCACATACAGCTAAACAAGAGGCACTGCAAAGAAGGATTCAAGCAGCTCGTGAGCTCTACGGGCTGAAAAGGAGAGAAGAGCACAAACTTTTCAGAAAGAAAAAAAGGGATCATGAGAAGCGCGCAGATCTAGCGGTTAACGACGGCAAGACCAAGTTAATGCTGTCAACAAGAAAGGACAACCAACATGGTTGGAGCAAACGTCAAAATAGACAGATTTAACTTCGAGGTAGTTAAGGACTTCGTCTTCCTAGAATCCGCTATTAACTCAGACAACAACACCAGCGCTGAAATCAATCGAAGAATCACTCTTGCCAATTGCTGCTTTTTTGGACTTGGCAATTGAGTTGTCTCCCGAGCAACTAAAGTGACGCTCTACAAAACCCTCATCACGGTCCTAACGTTTGGTGCAGAGACATGGACCATGACAACATCTGATGAAAACGCTTTGGGCTGCTTTGAGAGAAAAATTCTTCGAGTGATTTTTGGTCCTGTCTGCATAAATGGAGAATGGAGAAGAACATTCAACCAAGTACTGTACGAGCAACAGCTCGTCAGCGACACTGACTGGAAGACCGCGACTCAGGTGGAGCACAGAGGTGGTAGAGGACCTGAACCAACTTGGCGCGCGAAACTAGAGACAGCTAGCTAGGGACCGAGCTGGTTGAAGACGTTTGTTGGATGAGTCCCTGGTCCGACCTGGTCTGTAGCGCCACCATAACTAAGTAAGTATTCAAATATAGGAATACATAGTACATTATTTACTTTTATCTTTTACTCTAAGTAAATATTATGTACTTAGCTTTTATGCACATCACCCATTATCAGACATTTTTGGTGGTTCACTCACGTACACTGTACGGTGTGCATGTAGTGATGTAGCTAACATCGCTTCTTGATCTTCTTGTTCAATGGTCGCAGGCAATTTTTTATACGATCCATTTTTGACGTTTTTCAGTTCTCTTTCAATATTTCCGTATTTTGTTTTATTTAAATTTCACATGTATACCTTGCTATTTGAAAAAGTGGGAAAGGCAAAGAATGTTTTTCATTCCATTTCAAGGAATCTGAATTAAAGAGGGCCGCCAATATTTGAGTTATGATTTAAGAAACATGATGTAATAGTGTTAGATTCGAGTACATGATTTCAAAAGAGAATTCGAAGAAGAGTTAGATACGACTAGCGACTCATGGAGTCGTCGTGTGATAGCAATGTTTGTTATTACACCCAGACGTTTTTAGGAAGACGCAAATAAGTGCGAAAGAGAAAGTAGGTGAAATAGAAATACTTTAAAAAAGTTCAACCCCAACAATTGTGAGTTCAAGATTTTCGGACGTTTTTTAACGTTTGTTTTTCTCGTCTTTCTTTGTTTCTTTGAGTTTCTTTATTTCAATTTCAAGTGTGCTCTAGTAAAGAAGGAATATGCCGTCGGAAAATTTCAAATGGAATAGAGAGCTTATTAGCGAACTCATTTTGAATTATGAAATGTATCCCATATTGTACGATCCCCGGCATCCTGACTATATTGACAGGGTAAAAAAAAGCGATGCATATGACAAAGTTTTGGAAGCAATGGTTTCGCTCGATCCAAATATAAGTTTGGAAATAATAAAAAAAAAATGGCACACACTGCGAGGCCAATTCGTGAAGTAGTTTTGCGAAATCGAATCGTCGAATAAAAGTGGAGCGGGCACTGACGATTTGTATCAGCCAAAGCTTTGGTGTTTCCAGCAAATGTTTCAAGAAATTTAACTTCAAATATTGAAGAGGTAAGTTAAAGATTTAAAAACTCTGTTGTCACATATTGAACGAACGAAAACGTATGCCAAGTTGTTCAAACGAAGATTTTGATGCGGATGAATCAGAGGAGGAATTACATGTTACGCCAAAAAAAAAAGTAAGTAAGTAAATTTTACAACAAAGGTTTATTTCATTGTATTTCTGTCTAGCCAGTACCGGATCTGGCAATCGATTTTAGTGCCATCTTGAGTTCTAGTGCAGTGCTAATTCTTTTAACAAAAGTTTGGTATTGGAATTTTTTTTTTTTTTTGATGTAGCACAAAAAATCGAAAAACTCATTCTTGATTCTACTAGGTGATTTATATACAATGGTTTATTTATTTTGCCAATCTACTCTTCCCTCCTGACAAAAATATTCTGCAAAACTGTGGCGTATTGTCTCTGCTGCTGCTTTTCGGGGGTTTTCAACTCCTTCACTTTCCCTTGGTGTTGTTGTTGTGTTTAATAATGGTCCGTGCAGAAAATTGTTTTCGTTTGGATTTGTGTTGTGTTTCATCAAAAAACTGTGTAAAACGCAACAAGCCTTTGTTACGTGTTCAACGTTTGCGGCTCTTAAGTTCATTGGTGACTGAAGAATTTTAAATCTGTTGGACAGTATCGCAAAGGTATGTTCAACAACATGCCTGGCTCTGGCAGAGGCAGTAAAATGATGCTGTTTGTGCCTTTGTAGTTATGATAATATGCACCATCTGTTTTCAAACTTCTAAAGGCAATATGTTTGCCGTCAAGCGCGCCAAGACAATTAGGAAACTGCCATCGTATTGCCAATTCATCGGCTATTCTTTCCTATTCCAATTTTGACTCTGGAAACTAAAAATAATTTTTCAGTTTAAAATAAAGCAATAACAACTAGATTTTATGTAACCATTTAATTTTTTTTAATTTCAGAGAAAGACGGATATCTCAGCCATTGAAAAGAAGATTATGAACATGAAGCAGGTGTTGCAAAAAAAATAGAAAACAAGTCTTTGAACTGGACAACATAAAAAATGAGTCGATAAGGCGCAAAACCTCTTGGGCCATTCAAAACATTCTTCGCGAAGGCGTCGAGGAGGATTTGCAGTTGAGGAAAAGCGAATCAACTCACATTTCATACACACATTCAGGATGCAGTTCTTTTTCTTCAAGACAATATTCGTCATCAAATCCATCGTCTTCAAAAGACTGCTCTGAAAAATTTCGCATCCTAAGTATGGGAGAAATCAGGCCTGCTTCGTCACAATCCGATGTTGCAAGAACGTCTTTCACTCCAGATTTATTGGAGCAGTCAATGGCTGATATTTTTGATGACGAATGATTTCTATTAAGTTTTGTACTTTTGTAACATACAATAAAAAATAAAATACCTTCAAATATTGGTTTTTTAAATTTGTCCAAATTACTTTGCAAACTTCAGGAATGGCTTTGCTGAGGAATGGTTGAGAGATTCTAGTTTGGTAGTTTAAGCTTTGAAATGTTTCACCCGTGGATAAATATCTCAAAGTGACAGCCACCTTTTCTGCTGGTGATATTGCGTCTCTCAAAATTGTATCTTTTTCTTAATGTCGTTTTCAATGAACGAAAGAAGCAGGTTAAAAGTGTCTTCATTCATCCTGATATAATTTAAAAATGATGATTTATCATACGCCTTAAGTTCTCTTTTTAAGAAAGTGAAAGATCCTAAGTTAGATCTATTTTCTCTCCAGGTTTTAATCCAATTCCTTTTTTGCTTTTGCTTGGACATTTTTAAAGCATCTTCACAAATATCTAACACATCTAACAAGATTTCTTCATTGGAACTATTATCCGTATCCATGATGTCAATAATCATTTTTATGAATAAAAAATCAGTTTTATTTAATAATTTTCAATCTTTGACTTTGTGTATGAGAACAAAACAATGAAAGAGAAGTGTCAAAAACAGTCAAACGAAAAACATCCGATAATAATAATAATGCGAGATTGACGGAATGAGTGTTCAAAAGAAAATCTACGAAACACGCAACATGAAAAAAGTCTGGGTGTAATAACACACAATCCAGACAGATTTTTGTACGACTCATTTTTGACTTTTGTTCTCCTTTTACTGATTCTGTTTTATTTAAATTCAGTTCTCAGCTTCTCATATGTATATTAGGGCCGTTCGCGTACCCTCCTAATAGAGTCCAATTTTACGAAAAATTACGAAATTTAACCAAATCTTGTTCGCGTACTCAAAAATTTCGTAGTTTTTCGTAAAAGAGAGCTCTCACGAGAAAGTAAAATATTTCCCCAACCTACGAATTTTAGCCCAAGAAATTTCTTTCGGCTGATTTGTGAAATGTGTCAAATATGATTGAAAATAGGAAATAAATAAATAATTTCAAATTCAAAGTTTCAATTTTTCATACAAAAAAACTTGACAGTTAAAATGTGGGTAAAATTTGTTGTTTTCCCGTTCGCTTACTTTTTTGTAGTTTTGTCTTTCTGTGAGAGAATTTTACCCCCACTCTTTTAAATGTCTTTTCTTACGAATTTTAGCGCAGAAAGTACGCGAACGGACCTATTGATTGACTGCTATTATGATTGAAAAAGCAGGTACCTATATTTGAAAAACTAAATTATTTTGAAGGAGTTTTCAGTTAACAAGAGGTAAGTTTTTGATTGAAAAATACAATTTGCATCAATATAATACAAAACGCAATAATTTGTGAATTTACAGAGCGATGTCTCAAGAACTTATTTGGACGCGCGATTTAATTACGGCGGTGATAACAGCGTACGAATCGCATCCTAATTTGTATGTGACTGACAACACACCCAAATTACATAAACAGGGTTATACAAGCTGATCATTGAACTCCACCAAAGAAGAGTTGAAATTGTTTGCTCCAACAACAACGACATTCGGGGGCCAACATTGTGGTTTTTTAACCAAATAATTTTTTTTTAAAGCCATTGTAAAGTTCGCGGTTCAACATTCAACTTGTTAAAAGGCTGATGACTTATAATATCATCTTTGTGACGAAAGAAAAAAAAAGAAAAACTCGGAGAAATTTTGAGAAAACTGAACAATAGGCTTTCCAACCTATCATCATACATATAACTGGCTGGGCCTGGGAAAGCAAGTAGTTTTCGAAATCGACAAGATGAAAAATGAACAAATAAAGGAGGAATACCTGGGGTTTGCAAAATATGTTTAAGCAATATGTTGAGGAAGACTGGGCAACAACATGTAACGGTATAAGACCATCCCCACCGGTAATGGTGTAAGTACAGATCTTACATAAAACCATAGATGGAAGGGTGTCCAGTAAGCAGGGCCAGGTCAGGCATGTTTAAAGTGCTTGCATAGCTCGCCGGTTGTGGGGTGGGTTCTTTTTGACCCGCCTACCTGGACTACCGAATATAATAATATCATGCCTGGATAAAAAAAATTAGTATGAAAAGCAGGAAAATAAGTGAAAATTGAAATAAACTAGGACAGGAAAAACAAGAGTACTACAGACAGACAACATGGACTAGTGAAATTAAGTTACTCTACATTAAATTGTATTTAAACGATATGAGGAAGTGAATGAAGAAACATTTAATCGATCAACCTACTTGTCCTTACAATGCACGGGCACCATTGGTGGAATTGGCACCCTTGAGCATTCCCTCCCTCTGCCTAACTCATTCCTGAGAAGGCTCCTTGGCTGCCGCGTGCTCCAATTTGTGCGACAACCCCTAATATAAGGCCTTAGCCTCACCTGCGGATACTCAAAAGTCAAAATGGACCCTCATGTCCAATCTACCATCAGCCACCCTTCCTGGAATTTACGAATTCATATCAATTTTTCTTGTTCCAATATCGAAATAAAAGCATATAACCGTTCATTTCATTATCGAACAAATTACTTTTATTATGATAACGTCAATTTACGTTTCTTAACATGTACGGCTTATAAAATTATGTTTTTTTTTTTTTTTTGTTAAAAAAAATTTCTATTGTTATGATATATTAGCATTGAGATATTTATAAATTAGTGTTAGGTAACTAGAAAATCACTCAATATTGTATTTAAGCAACAAATTAAAAGTAGTATTATAAATAACAAATAGCAAGGATAATCTCATACCTGAATCCAACTTCTTTGTGCGCACAATTGTTAGGATTTCATAAGTGACTTTGATTACCTGTTTAAAAGAATTGAATTTAGAATTTATCACTTCCATACACCGAGTGAATTCCCGAACAAACCAACACAAATAGGCACAAATTTTTAGATAATTACAAAAACAAAATGAAAAATCAAGAAACGATACGAACAAATAAAAGAACGGATATTAAACAAATTCGACTAACCTTAAACAAACAAATATTAGATTAAGGATTAACTAGGAGCAAACAAAACTAGAATTAGAATTAATTATTAAGTGATTACAAAATTGGATTAAGACTAGGATGGATTAAGAAATTAATGAAATTTAACACCAGGAATCAAAAAGTTGATAGGATCGTGAGAATCGATTTTCCTTTTGACATCGGGTTTTTCTTTTGTATATTATTTTTTTTTTTTTGGTTCATAACATGGTGAGGATTCGTAATTTGGAATTTCCAATATAATTTAATCGTTAACAGCCAGTATTTGTGAGAAAATATCAGGTTCAGGAATATCAGCACTGTTTGGTGCTCCTGTTTCCTTATTGTTTCTTTTGTACAATAAAACTTTCCAGCGAAAGAAAAACGAAACGTTTAATGCACGCTTTTGCTCGTTATTCTTTTTTTTTTTTTTTTTAAACACACTTTTTCTTTTGGCCAAAGATATTAAAATGGGCAGATTAAAACTTTATAAAAAAAAAACTTTTCTAGTTTTAGTTTAGGCCAGGGATATGCAAAATAAAATGTCCACAAGAATCAGTTCTGGAACTTTCTAAATTTGAAAACTGTTCATAAAAGTTCTTTGCTTTTTGAAATTCACCACTTGAATGCCCTCAAAATTTGAAATTTTTCAGAATTTTCATTCAAAATTCCATAGCAACGAAAAAGTTTGTTTGCTCTACTACTCGATTTATTTTAAAATCGAGTACTGAGTAGAAAAAAAAACAAAGTGTTTTTTTTTTATTTTTTGGTTTTAGATAGCGACCCCACAAACAAATCAAGAAGCTTCCTTCCGTCTCAAAGCATACCATCAACCTCAAACTCTTGGCAGCAAATTGTCAACGCAACACATCCTCCAGATATTGGATCATTTGACGTTTTCAATGTCGAGATTATTCAGCTTGCTTCAGCACAAAATACCTTCAATGATGACATACTGTCACAATCCATGAAGGATGTATTTGATATTAACGACTTAATAGAAGAAGATTAAGACCCATTTACTGATACAGAACATAAATATTTACATATGTTCCACATAAACCCTTAAATGACAATTTTTGATCTGCACTAATTGTAAACTCAAACATAAAAATCCTTAAGTTCAAAATAACTTAGGAGGAAGAAAAAGTGGCACATAAAATATATGTCTAACCTTAATTTTCATTTACTATTGCTCAAGTCAATTAATTTCAATTCAGAAGCCAGAAGATAATTTAAAAAATAAATAACATGGTTTTCGAAACGCTGGACTTGATCGAAGATGACGTGGAAGTACTTGAAATACTCGAGGTAGGAGTTCCTAGTCTAATTTACGAGAGACTTCAATATTTTTCCTCTTTTGATGAGCTATCTTTTTACAAAAGTTTTCCAACCAACGTAATTTAGAACGTTCTTTGGAATATCCAACAAACAGGTACAGTACTGTTGAACTGCATTAAAATTTATTCATGTAAAATTATTCCTTTCTCAGAAAGAATAATTCTGTTGCTCCAATTAATCAACTTTTGGTTGCACTTCGCTTTTTTGCAACAGGCAATCATCTCCTCAGCTTAGCTGATTTCGATGGAATGCATGCATCAACAGTTTCAAGAATAGTTTTGAGAGTTTCGAGAGCAGTTGCTAAACTTGGAAAAGATTATATAAAATTTCCTGAAACTGCAACTGAAATTTCAAAAACAAAACAACTTTTTTTGACATTGCATCATTTCCAAATGTAATGCTGGAGCAGATGGACTAGCTGCTGAGTTGTTCAAAGCAGCAGGCGACGAGCTAGATAGGAGCATGCACCAAATCATCTGTAAGATATGGTCAGAGGAATGCATGCCCGATGAATGGAACCTCAGCATTGTTTGCCCGATCCTGAAAAAGGGAGATCCTCTAAACTGCGCCAACTATAGAGGAATAAGTCTACTAAACATCGCCTACAAGATCCTCTCTGCCGTAATATGTGAACGTCTGAAGCCTTTCGTCAACAATCTGATTGGTCCTTATCAATGTGGCTTCAGGCCAGGAAAGTCAACCATCGACCAAATTTTCACTTGCGGCAGATCCTGGAAAAGACCTATGAACTCCAAATCGATACCCACCACCTTTCATCGATTTAAGGCCGCGTATGACAGCATCTACAGAGACGAACTGTACAAAGCTATGTCTAGTTTGGCGTCCCTGCCAAGCTCGTTCGCTTGTGCAAAATGACGATGGAGAACTCACGCTGCTCCATCAAGGTTGGCAACGAGCTCACGGAATCTTTCGACGTCAAAAAAGGATTCAGACAAGGCGATGCACTGTCATGCGATTTCTTTAACATCGTTCTTGAGAAGATAGTGCAGAACTCCAACGTCAACACCAGAGGCACTATCTTCCAAAAATCTGTTCAACTTCTCGCGTACGCCGATGATATTGATATAATGGGAAGAACACAGCGTGATGTCAATGGCGCCTTTGTGAGAATTGAGACAGAAGCGGCAAAAATGGGTTTAGCGGTAAATGAGGGAAAAACGAAGTATATGCTGTCTTCGAGGAAGGACACCCAACACCGACGGCTCGGGCAGAACGTCACAATAGACGCATATAACTTCGAGGTAGTAGAGGAGTTTGTCTACCTAGGCTCCGCTATAAACACGGGCAATAACACCAGCGCCGAGATCAGACGAAGAATAACTCTTGCTAATCGCTGTTTCTTTGGGCTTAGAAAGCAATTGAGTGGAAAAGCCCTCTCTCGAGCATTATAGCTATTGACGGCACTCGCGTTAAAATTCAGTCTCCCGGTAAATTATTGCATGAAATTGATTCAAAAATTAATATCTGTTGGTTTGTTCCATTAAGGTGGACCTGTTGGGGAGGTGTTTTGAAATAGGAAAAGTTATTTCTCGATCAACGTTCAAGCGATTTTCAACGCCAACATGGTATTTACTAACGTAGTGGGTAGATGGCCCGGATCTACTCATGACTGTTTTCAGTAATTGTATAATGATAAACTCTTTAGAAGCACAGTCAAATGTAAATGAAGAATGCTTTCTTTTGGATTTCATTTACATTGTTTACGCTTAGGTAAAAGAGCTTTGTATGTTGTTATTTTTTTTTCTTTTCTACAAATTAGGAGATTCGGCATAACCTCACAGATCTTATGTAATGAGACCTCTTCTTAATCCAAGAAATTCAGTATAATGAGTCTCAAACTTGTTCTAGAGGTGTAGTCGAAAAAGCTTTTGGGATTTTAAAACGAAGATTTATTGTTTTGGCTTATTGTACCCGATTGAAACAGAGTACAGTATTGATAATTATAATTGCGACATGCTCTTTGCATAATTGACTGAGACATGAGGGTATACTTGATGACACTCCTGAAAGCTTAGATATCAGTGATGAAATCCTAGAACGATTTATTGCTGTAGGACAAGTCCAGAATGAAAACCAATTACAAAATAACTATTCAAGGTCGAGATCCTTGAACTTGAAAATGCAAAAGCGTACGGATTTGATAAATAATTACTCTGCAGGATTGTAAATAAAACTTCCAACTCCATAGGTATTTACATATATTGTCCATTAAAAAAAAAAAAAACAACAAAAGTTTAACTCACGTTGTTTTTATAATTAGTGCATTGTACATTAGAAAAACACAAATATGTGACGAAACGTTACCCTAAACAACCATAACGCTTCCATCCATACACTATACTCAACACCGCCCGCCAACATTATCGTTAACATCAAAACCACAAATATGAACCACGCCAAACCACAGCCAACAACAATCAACCACCAGCCGCCACGCCAACACAATTCATCCACACACCACACTGAACACCACCGCCGCGCCGCAGCCAACAATTTACCAAACATCGCCGGCATCAACCAAAAAGCAAAGCAACAAAAATATAAACCTTTTCCCACTTTGCAGAACAGAAATTCACACCCAGTTTTTACCACAAATGTTATAAGTGAAAGGTAAAAATCGAAGAAAATCCGAAGCTTGCTACCGAAGTAAATGAGGTATATCGACTCTATCACTGAAGAGCTAATTTTCTTCCATATTATATTACCACTCGTGAGCTTGTTATAACATAGCGTGCTGTGCGATAACAAAAACCGATTTTCCCTCGCACTGTTCAAGTGGTAGGCACTTTACCCAAAACTCCCTCGCACCCTTCAAGTGGTGGGCGCTTTAACCGATATTCCCTCGCACTCTTCAAGTGGTAGGCAATTTATTCCGATTTTCCCTCGCACTCTTCAGGTGATGGCAATTTCCCTCGCACTTTTCAAGTGGTGGGCACTTTGTTCCGATTTTCCCTCGCACTCTTCAAGTGGTGGGCACTTTAACCGATATTCCCTCTCACTCTTCAGGTGGTGGGCACTTTGTTCCGATTTTCCCTCGCACTTCTCGGTGAGTGGGCACTAATTAACTAGACTGTTATTATACATATTTATTTTATATACATAAGTATTATAATTT
Source organism: Sphaerophoria rueppellii (assembly GCA_920937365.1). Lineage (NCBI taxonomy): Eukaryota > Metazoa > Arthropoda > Insecta > Diptera > Syrphidae > Sphaerophoria > Sphaerophoria rueppellii. Next base: position 44,893,891 of record CAKKXW010000005.1, read on the forward strand.
AAGATGTATTATTATGATTTATGAATTATGGTAGTAAAGAAGAAAATGAATTGAAATAATAAATTAAACTCTTCTTATCAATAAGTGGTTCGGATTTTGCTCCTCTGTGTTCGAGTTTTGTGCTTTCTCGAAACGACCCCTGGTTATCCGCCGAGCTTACCTCAGCCTTAGATAATGAAGCATCACAATGTCTTACAGTATCTACTCAGTAATTCAATGTCTTTTAACACATTGTGGGCATCTTTTGCTGTGCAGTTTTCTTTTTGAATTTTTTTTTTTTTAAACTTCACTTTTGATTGCGATGTCCAGTTCCCAAGATTTTTGTTTTCGACCACAAAAATAAGGTTTTTTGCCATTTCTTGACGGCCCAAACAAAAAAAAAGTTAAAAATATTACGCCTCAAAATCAATAAAATATATATGTTAGCAACAAAAAAAAATTGTGTTCATTTTATTGTTTTCAGGCTTTGAATAACCGTTTATTTGGTTAAATTTGCTTAAATATCTTGGAAGATATACGGACATCCTTTTTCGAAAATTTGCCATTTTTTCATAGTTTTTGGTATAAAATTGAACGAAAATGATAAACAATTTCGAAAAAAAGCTCGTGGCGACCTGCAGCATCGCAGCATCATTTTTTCTTGAAAGTTAAGAAATAAAAAAATAAAAAAAATCATATTTACGGATTTCCTGGAGGGGGAACCAAGCCTATGTCAAAATCTTTTTGTTTTTTTGAGGTATTATGAAGTTTTCACGTTGAAGATAAATTAAAAAGACAAAAATTGTTAAATATATAAGTAGCTTAACATTTTTCAAACCAAAATAATTTTATTTCATTAAAATATTCAAACTATTGTGGGCGCTATGAAGTTTCGCGCAAAGTGCCTTTCATTTTTTTGCCTTGAGACATAGCCTTAAGTTCGGTTTCAGTTTTGGTTTCAACTTTTTTTTAATGGCTTCTTCTTTAAAGTTGTCGTACTGCAGTTTCGCTAGTTCGATCTTAATTTTGGAAAGCTCGGAATACTGCTCAGTTATCTTGCTACTTCTTCTTGAAGACCATGGAGTATTGTGCACTGAATTGAGGCTTTCAAATTGTTTTTTTTTTTATCCTTTCTTCATCACACCATATTTTTTTTAATCACCATGCATATTTTCATCCGCAGAAATGCTATCATCTTTGGTGGTTGCTGACGTTTTTAACTTTGAATGAACTTTGTTTTTAAGCATGGATGGCTTGTACTTGCTCCAGTCGAAGTCGTCTGATTTTTCCCCCTCTTCACACTATAATATTTAATACTTATTAGAAAAAAATAAAAAAAATACACTTCTTTCAAGATTACATTTTCGATTTCTCTTTCCACAATACCCTCGCCATTAAACTCGTTCTCCAGCCCATAAACGGTTTTTGCTTTCATAATTGTTACGACCACATCGAAATGTCTGTAGGCACATATGGCTTTCCTCCATCCGTTTGAACGACCGATTTTTTTCCTTTGCCGCCTCCTTCCTGATTTCAATCTATTCAAAGACTCGCTGGAGCTGAAGCACGACCCCGACTTGCTATTAAATTTATTTTCGATGCGTTTCCACGCACATTCCTTTTCCTTCCACGTCACACGATCTGTTGTTTTTTTTTTTATTTCCAATTATATCCTTTTCTTCGAACGCACAGTGCAGAAGCAGCGTTTTTTTCACGTTGTGAAAAATTTGGGCTTCTTTTTTATTGTTATTTACCTATGTAATATTTTTGAAGAAGAAAAAATAACCGTAATTCGACTTTTTCGCAAACTGACTTTAAATTCAAAAATTGAAATTTAATTCAAAAAGTGCCTGGCTACACAGGGATTTTTTATTGCCCTAACGCAGTGTTTTTCAAAGTGTGGGTCGCGACCCCCTGGGGGGTCGCGAAGAAGTTTAAAGGGGGTCCCCGCCAAAGGCCACCAAGTTAGAAAGAGAACAAATTTTGCTTTAAAAAAAAAAATTAAATAAAACACACTTTTAATGTGCTGAATGAGCCTGGTTTTTTTTTCACTAAAAATTCAAATCTTGGTTGTATCTTTGAAACGTTTACAATTAAGTCATTTTCCAATTGAGGCTTATTTGTTTTTAAGTTAACCATTGAAGAAAATGTTAGTTTACATAGATATGACGTTGAAAATGGCACACAAATTTTTGAGGCCTCATTTGCCAATATTTGTGCTGAATATTTGTTTTTCCTTTCTATCTAGAAATTCTTTTGAATTGAACTCCATTCGAAGCATTTCATCTGCAGCTAAGTCAATACGTTTTTCTTTCATAGTTACAAATGGAAGTTCAGCGTATTGGACGGACATTTCTAAGAAAGGATTTAGTATCCATCTTTGTCCATTTCCATCAGACACCAGTTCTGAGCAATAACTCAAAAGTTTCCCTTTTAAGTTGTGCAGACTCTGTGTCATCAGCGATATGTTTCTGTTTAAATTTTCCGATTCATCTCTGCAAGTTTCATCGATGGGTTTTTGAAGGCAGGGAAAGGATTCATACACTTTTTTGGCAGCGACTCTGACCAGAAACAAAGTTTCAAGATGAATCCTCTGATTTTGCCTCTTGCAGACAAAATGTTTTCTTCTCTTGCTTGGCGGCTTTTATTCAAGGTGTTCAGATCTCAGATGTTCGAAGATATCAGCAAGAAAAGACAATTTAAGTAGCCAACTGGGTTCAGAAAAAAAATGTGCACATCCAGAGTTTGAATCTTCAAGTCAAGAAACATCAATAATTCTGCTTTCAATTCAAATACCCGGGTCAAAACCTTTCCTCTTGAGAGCCATCTGACTTCAGTGTGGTACAGTAATGTCGTTTTCCATTGGTCTTTCCTTGACGTTTCTTTTTCTACCTCCAATGGAACGGGTTATGATGAAACTGTCATTCTTCTGACGCTTCTGTTTTCAAAACGGAATAGTTCTGCTCTTCTCAGAAGCATTCCGTCTGTCAAAGTCAGTCCAATGGAATGGTTTCCGAAGGCTTCTGGATTCTTCCGAATGTTTCTGGACTGCCAATGGAAAACGACATAAGTTTTAGTGAAGGGAACCCATTTCATCACAAAAGATCCTAAATAGCCTACTTTGCAAAGCTTTTCCTTTAATTGAGTTCACAACTTTGATGACATCTAAAAGGAAATCATTTAATTCTGAAAAAATGTGTCCATGAAACGTTTGGCACTATTAACTTGAATTTAGCTATGAGTCCACGGGCAGGCTTTTGCACCATAGCTACAAATAGCAATACACCTGGTCCAATCAAGATCATAGTCGTGGCAACTTTCGAAAATCATGTCGAACAAACACTGTTCTGTAGAATACACAGGAAGAGGTTTACAAAATAAAATCTCTTCATCAATCTTGTCATCTTCTTCGAATCGAACAAATACAACAAGCTGTACACAATCTAAAACATCTGTAGATTCATCCAGTTGCAATGCAAATCGTTGGCTCTTCTTCAATTTTACAATTAACTGTTCTCGAATGTCAGCTGCCATGTCACTTATCCTTCTCTCAATTATATTATCAGAAAGTGGAATACTTTTAAGCTCATCTTTCTCCTGACAACCCAACATATTTCAACCATGTTTAGAGCTGCATGTAAAATAAGATTTTCAGCAATTATATGCGGTTTCCCGGCTATATATTGGGGGTCGCTTGTTTATTTTTGTATATAAAGGGGGCCGCCGGTTCAGGAAGTTTGAAAAACACTGCCCTAACGAATGAGTTTGTGGGCAAAAGGGATGAGGAATGAAGGGGGAATATGCTCACGAAGGGAACTGATTTTTCTCTGTGAGCAATACAGTTTCATTCCTTAATTGTTCCTCTTTTTGAAGTTTGTTTGTTTTTTTTTTATAAGGCAGGTGTTGGCGTTGTCAAATCTTTCATTTGAAAATATATATATTTTTTTAAATGGATTTGAGAAATTCAAAAGTTTGAACCAAAACGTAAGTTTTGCAATTATAAATATAAATAGCACACAAGAGCTTCTCGAGTTGCTTGTAAAGTGTGAGAACAAAATCCAGACTCGTATTAAAATCGGTTTGAACTCGAAAATTCCTTCGCTTTTCCCACCCGTAGTGTCTTATACGCTCAAAGAGTTGGGTGGTCTCAGAATGTTGAGCATGGGCCTCGTTTATATCCCGCAGTCAGAATTAAAATGGTTTAAACAAACTGATGTCGGAATTACACATTTCCGATCAGGTAAGTTGACAATGCTTGTCTTACATCAAAACTGCCTGGTTTATATGGTGAAAAACGTTCTTGGTATGTCGCACGATGAGGATCAATTGATTCCCAATCTTTACCGATACATCCAGCCGTCATTTGACCTTGGAAAATTTGAAAGAAGGTTGTGATTGTGGTATTCCTCTTATCAATACACTTTTCCAAAAGATTGTCACACTCTGGCATACCATGGATGGCGCATTCGAACTGAATTTAAACAATGCCATGTTCTCAAGCAAAATTCCTTCTGGTGGACGCATCAGTGGAAAGCAAACAACTATCGAACCGATATGATTCAGGCGCTCGGCCGGCGGTGTGGGGGTCATTCTAGAGCACACCGTCTTTAAGGGCACATACTTTCACACATGGGTAGGCTTTTTCTGGGAGATAGCATCAGGTTTTAAAGAGTCGATGAAATACAAAAAATCAACAAACGCTCAGCGTTCCGGTTCAAATCAGATTCCGAATAGGCCATTTACACTCTGGTGGTCAACGGCCATCAATCGTGCCAATGAGTATGTTCGTTTCCAGGTGCAACTTGACTTGACTGGTATTTTTATAGAAACCCCTAAATGGAACAATGTCAGAAGTGTTAACAAAAAACATACAAATATATATATTATAACCCAAAATTGATTCCAAAAATTGTTTAATTTAGTTAAATAAATTTTTATTCTTATCAACATACAAAATCATCAATCAATCATCGTTGATTCGCAATGGTTTTGTTTAAATTAAAATTCGATAGGCAATAAAGTGTTGAATCGGCTATTTCGATGGTGATATGAGGTTTTAGTCGCTCTTGATTTCACTGTCGTGAATCGCGATAAAATAGTTCTTTGAGGTTGTCTGGTACTCGATTGTTGAATGCTTTTGACAGAAGCCATTTCACGTAAGCTCTTTGTCGAGCCAGACGAATTTCCCCCGTTTGGATGTTTATGCTGTCTGCTTTTTTTCTCTTCTTAGTTCTTAGTGTTCATGCAAATAAGATTGGTTATAAATATTAATAATTTTATAGAAATAATATTCAATTATTATAGGCTAGTGTTGGCTAAGGTGGTGCGCAAAGCACTGTTTTCGCTGAGTCTGCGGACTGGCATGCTTGTCGGTGCTCGGCTCGAGCTCGCCGGATGTCGTGGGATCTTGTTCACAAACTCAGGAAACCAACCTATTACATTTTATCATGCCATTAGTTGATCCATTTTAAATAAGAAAAGAAAACACAAATCGATAAAAAGTGCTCGGACGGACGTTGCCGGTAGAGGGTGCCGAGGTGTTGTTCGGCATGGCCATATCCCTCCCAACCCTAGAAGTCCGTAGGCCAAACAATATTTTAGTTGTGAAATGACACAAAAAATATAGTCATAGGACAAAACAAGTTTGTTGTTTACCCATTGCATTCGCAATTTTGCTTTGCTCTAAAGCTTAGGCAAAAGACATAATGCAATCGGCAAACAACACAAAAAGTAGAAAAAGGAGTATTAGAGCAACTGTGTGACTAAACGTCAACATCAAGACTATAATACTGAAGGAAGAAAATTAAAGGAATGAAATGAAAAATAAAAATTAGAGTTATAAGATAGTAAAATTTACAAAGAAACAAAAGATAGTGAATAAAAAAGAAATAGAGATTAAATGTTGTTGTCAACTTCATCCGCTATCTCGTCGCAAGTGAAATCGGTATGTTCGAAAACTTTCCGTGAAGGTAATCAAAAACTAGACCAATATAAATTTTGATATTTTTTTTTTAGCAATCATTATTTTAGAGTTTTCTCTAATGAATGAAAACGCACTTAAAGCATCAGCTATTACATCCATCAACACGGCGACCAATATTTTAAAGCAAATCCAAGAGAACAAAAGAGAGGAGTCAACACTTCGCCCATTTCTGAACATGGTAGAATCAGAAATGTTGTCATTTCAACTAAAGCTCCAAAATGAAATCAAATGGAAAGTAATGGACTTAATAACAGAAGGCCATAACATGAAAAATAGAGAGGAATATCAAGAGCATGGTCAAATGGTAAGAATTTATTTAGCATTCATTTCTCCCTTTAGACAATAAAATATTTTTCTTTCATTTGAGTGCAGAATGAAGAACTTAATTCAACGGCAGAATTGCAAGATGTTTTAATTGAAACCCTCGAAGACGATTTGTTTGAAGATTTTGAAGTGCTAGAATAAAAATAAAACGTATTCTTAAAATGTTGTAATATTTTTACTATCTAGTTTAGTATGTAATGTCTTAGTAAGTAAGTTAGTATGTAATATTTTTAGGGATTTAGTTAAAACTATTGTAATAAAAATTAAATTTAAATTAAAATTAAATTGCACAATATTTTTTTTTTTATATAAATTGGTTTTACCATGGAAGTTCTCCTTCACAAGAAAAAGTACTCAGCATAGCTATCCCTGAAGCTATCCTTTGAGTGTTTTTCGGAACATTTAATTCAATTTCCGTTAGCGTATGCGGTTTTGGACCACTGCATGATGAGTCTGTACCTGCAGCGTTTTTATCGATCAAAAACTTATGCAAAACACAACACGCTTGAACAACAAGCTTAACTTTTCTCAGCCTAATAATACTTTTGGGTTTGGAGAACCCGAAACGATTTTGCAGCATGCCGAATGAATTTCTATAGTTTGTCTTGCTTGGCTTTTGCGAAAATATCAAAATTTTGTTTCGATTCTCCTTACTTTTATACGGATATGGCTTGAGCATGTGTTTTTTCTCCAAGGCAAAAGCATCAATCTCGATTATTGTGTAAAGCAGTTTTCGTTATTTTCAATAAATTTGTCGGGAAGCAAAATATTGTCGGCTTGGTCTAACACTCTTCATCAAAGTCACTCCGATTCAAACACGCCAGCATCACTTATTCTGCCATTGCATCCTACATCAACATAGGTAACCTATAACTAGCGTCGCACATTGCCAACATAACGAATACTATTTGAACCCTTTTGAAATTATAATAGACCGCCCCGTCCGTTTGATGCTCAAACAAATGAGCTTGCCAACCAAGGCTCCTAGGCAGAGAGGAAATTGCCATTTATTCAAAAAATCTATAAAAAAAAAAAAAAAAAACAACTACATTGTTAAAACAAAAAAAACCATTTTTAAATTTTAACATAGTAGATTAGATATCTATGTATCAACAGAAAGATTACTATACACTCTGTAACTTTAAAAGGCATAAAAGTACATACCGCAAGAAAATCGTTTCTTTAAGCACCGTATACATACGGTGACCATATTTTCCGACACCAAATAATGAACAATACCAAAAAAATGAAAAATGTTTGACCAGTTTTACAAGGTATATTTTTTTATTTCATTGAGTTAATAATTAAATAAATACTATTATGAATTAGTTAATAAATATAGTACGATTATATGTATTTATAAAATAAACAAAAAGAACTTTCATCGATAATAAACAAAACAAACAAATAAAAATAACACAGATTCTTTCAGTCTCTTAACTATTTACAAACAAAATTTTGTCAGCTCCGACGCTGACTGGAGATCACGTCAATACTATTTTAAGGTATTTATAGTACGCAAAGGCTTGTATGCATATATTCATCAATCTTTTCGTAATAATTTGATAAAATATATTACTTAAATCTTATGGTAAGCTATATGAATTTCAACAACTTTGTTTAAAATGTTCTTACGTATTTTTGAATGAATCAATGTAGTTACTTCTATAAACATTTTTGTAAAGAATAAAAAAAGTCTACCAAACTGCATCATAACATTTTCTTTACAGTTACATTGTTTATCAACTTTTCATTAATTAATGATGAAAATACAATTGGTCCAACATTTATCACGCATTATTGCATACATTTAATTAAATGTTGATAAATTCTATATCTAATTAAAGCCTGAAGCCTTGTGCTTCTTAAGATACCTTAATCTTGAAGATCCGTTTATTAAAACGCACGCTAGGATGCTTTTTATGGAATAACATTGATCGAATTTTGGCCATAGCGGTTCCACAGGTGATTTCAAGCAAGTCGTTTGTGTGCAATAATATTTATTTTAAAATCAAGATTGTGATGCTATCAAAATCACCGTTATTTCACGTAGATTACGCGTATGGAATTTTTAACAACTTGTATATAGGATTAAAACTTATAAGCAAATTTATTTGCAAATGTCTACATTGACCATATGTATGAGTAACCGTTATAATAAAAGTAGCATAAATTGAAGAGCATGAAATTCGGTATCATGTGTTCTACGTTGAAATCTCTGTTCAATAAAATAGGTTCGACGTGGCTATAAAACTTTCACCCCGTATTTTTACACCCCTCCCAACAGTTAATTTAATATTTTAAACTTTGAATGTCGTACTTAGTCAAAAGCCATACACAAAAGTTTTAAACTTTTAACCTTATCGACCTCCATACAAACTTTGACCTATTATTTCAACCCCTTGTGACCCTTTCAATCCCCTTTATTGCGTTAAAAAATACCGTATGCCCTTTCTCAGGTTCTAGTCTATCTTTGTACAATTGCATTTAAAACGATCCAGTAGGTTAGACGATATTAAGAGTTAAAATAGACGTTAGTAGTCAATTTTTTCATTGTAATGCTTTTTTTCATTGTTTGAATTTCCATATTTTTTTATACCGGGGTCTATTGAATGAATATATTCTTAGGAAGTTAACTCCAAAAAATGAACAAATAATGAACAATTTCTAAAATAATGAACATTCTTATGTTTTCTGACACACAATAATTCATAATGAACATTTTCTTCAAATAATGAACTGTTCATTATAATAATGAAAGGATGGTCACCGTACATATACAGCCTTGCAGCATGCCACAACAGCAAGTGAAATAAACGATCTTGAAAGCCTAGTTTGGTAATCTAGGCTCCTGAAAGTTTCGCCCGTTGCTAAGAACCGCAAGAACATCGTAAATGCTTCTTCAGCGGAAATACCATTTCTGATAAATGTGTCTTGCTTCGTTGTATCTGGCCGAATGACTTCCAGCAGCTCTAAAAAAACACTCCTCGTTCATTCTCAAGAAGCGTCGGTACGCATCCTTGTCTTCTAAACGCAGTTCGTCGTTAAGAAGCTTAAACGAACTTTGAGTATTTCTTCTAAGCCTCCACGTTTGGATCCACTTTTTCGACTTCTTCTCTTTTTTTTTGTTGCACTCACATTAGAGTAGTAATCTAGTAATCCTGCTGCTGCAGAAATAGTTGCTACGCATTGCAACTCTTCAATATCGAAATGATTGTGGTTCAAAAGTCGACAATTTATTGCATACCTTTAGGATTTCAATGACAGCTTGTAATGCTCCTTTAGAACAAATGCTCGCAATGCTCCTTCAACACGGGAATTTCTATTCTAGAGTAATTAAAAGATAAATAAAACATAAATAACGGTAAAGGACTGTTGTTCAAAAGTTTAGGTTTTCAATGACCTTTCTCTCCGCGATTCACTTCACGAATTTTCAACGCCAAATTGGAAAATAGCTCAGCCTGGAATCGGACAATAGCATGAAAAGAATAAGTAGAAATTCAAAAGAAATTTTAACTTACATCAACAGAAAGGCGACCAGCCTTAGAAATTGCTGTTTGAATTTGATTTTAATTTATTGTGGTTGTCATAATTTTCAAAAACGTCAAACAAAAAAAGAGACTGTTCACGTTCCGCGCAACGAAATGGAAAAGAAGAACGTGAGCAAGCACAACAGTACAGAGGAGGTGCACCTCTCTATGCACAACAATGTGTTGCCGCCGAACGTGAGTTTTCAGTAGCTTGAAAAATCCCTGTGTAGCCAGGCACCTAGACTGCTATCACACGGTGACTCTTGTTTCATGATTCTTCTTCGAATTCTCTTTTGAAATTTTATCCCCTGAGTCGAACCTCGAACACTATTACACAATGACTCTTAAGTCAGGACAGGGCTCAAATTTTGGCAACACTCTTTAATTCAGATTCCTTGAAATAAAATGAAAAACATTCTTTCCCATTTTTCAAATAGCAAGGTATACATGTGAACTGGAAGCAAGTCAAATTTAAACAAAATACGAAAATATTGAATGAGAAGTGAAGAATGTCAAAAATGTTTCGTATACAAAATTGCCTGCGACTCACCGGGCAAATTATTTTCTCTTTCAGCTTTTCGAATTTTGTATCACTTTTGAAAAAAAAGTCATGAAACATGAGTCACGCCAGGGTTGTGACTTTACAGCAATTGCAGTAGATCTACTGCAACTTTTTCTCAAAAAAAGTCTATTGCCACCAAATGGGAATCTACTGCGCTTTTCATTTCGAAATTCGAAATTATTTTTGTACTTTGTATAAACAATTTTTGCAATCCTGTTACTGTATATTTGACTTCATTTTCAAAATTTAAACTGTGAAGCGAAATTAACTAGGCCAGTTCCACCTAACAACATCTCACTGAGATCTCAGAGATCTCAGAGATTTTTTAGGTGGAACAAAAAATCTCAGCTGAGAATTGAGATTTTTTTCTGAGATTTCTGAGATGAAAATTTTTTGGATTCGATTTCTCACTCAACTATTTTGACGTGACTGACATATGCACAACAACAATTTGTAAGGTAACCATTTTACCTCAATGAGAACTGAGAATTTAGTTCCACTAAATGATTTTTCCTCAGTCAAAGTGACATTGAGATCTCAGTGAGATGTTGTTAGGTGGAACGGACCTATTTTCTACTTTGTAAGAAAACATTTTGTTGAAATATGTTACTTTATCTTTGACTTCAGTGTCATTTTCAAAAATTTGAACTCTCTGGCGAAAATTTGTCAAATGTTCATAGTGTTTGCAATTGATATTTGTATATGTTTCATAGATTTTGATTTTGAATTGCGATTTACTTGATTTTGGTATAAGATTACTCATAAAATGGATTAATTTGTGATTAAAATGAGCAAAAGGTAAAATGTAAAATCAAAGTGATTGAAATCATGTATCTACATAATTATGTGTGATTTAAATTTCTTAGTAGTGAAGGACAACAAGCGTTCAGCAGTGGAAGGAGACACAAGTCCTGGTCTCAGCTTCCAGCAATCAGTCGTTAGTTAATATTAGCTTTTATTATTACTTAAGGCCCAACTATAATAGACGGACGGGAATGGAAGGTAGCGTCAAAACTGAACGAACCGTTTCTTTCCGACTGTGAATTGCATCCGCTTACCCATAATTGAACGGAAAGCTTTCTGTCATTTTTATTTTTTTTTATTATTTTTGACTTTTTAGGCCGTGTGCGAATTGGATGAACTGAGGTTAAAAATGGATGAATTTTTAACCACTACTGTCATATTTTCACCTAGCTCCGCAGCTAATCTAATTTTTAATAATTTCATTTGAAGTGTTAAAATTTAATCAAACGTCAAGTTTTTAATCCAATTCGCACACGGCCTTATTGTCATTTTCTTTTTTATTACGATCGTAATAAAAGGCATCCCTTTTATCATTGAGCAGTTTGTTATGCTGCACCAACGAAATTAATAATTATATAAAATCATAAGGGGCTTCGTTACTAACCATTTTCCAAAAAAAAAAAAAAAAATTTAAAAAAATTTTTGATTAACCACAAACCACAAACTATTCTTTGACATTTTTTTTTTAATTTTTTTGTAGAGAAATGTCAAATTTCCGCACGTAAATTGAGAAATAAAAGTGATTTTACGTCCGAAAACAAAACTGAACGAAACCGAGCAATCCGCTATCATGGCTGTGATATCTGATTTGCATGTACATATTTGAGAATTTTCGTACGTCAACGTACGCACCCTTCCGACTATTATAGTTGGGCCTTTACTCTATTCAGGCAGAAGCAAGTTACAATAATCACAAAACCCGAAATTGTTAAAAGTAAATCAAACAAATTTACCCAAGGCCTAAGTGGCTTACTCTCATCAACAATTCTCTGGGTGCGTGTGAAGAATTGAGGGGACCTACAATTTAACGCCGACTCCGAATGGCAAAGTTGAGAAGCACTTTTTCATGACAGATGATACTCTTGGAAGTTTTGTCAGTTCTTCGCAAGAGGCAGTGTCCGTGAAAGATGAAATAAAAACTTTGGGCACGAGTAGGATTCGAACCCACGACGTTCTGCTTAGCAGACAACGCACCTAACCACTAAGCTACGGACACTTACACTTGCTTTGCTATGCTTAATTTAACGGTGTGCCGGATTGTGATGGTGCCTGTTCCCTGACAGCTCTCGTGTTGAAAGAAAATGTATATTCATCTCAAAAACAACGGAAGCGACAGGATGAACTTAACTTACTTCCACAAGACTTACAACGACTGATGTTTCAACAGCAAAATGCCTTTGTCATCGTAACGCATTATTTCGATGAGAAGAAAAACGTAATTTCGGATAAACTATTCGGACTTATCGAACTGAATGAATCCGATGCTAAGGAAATATTTTTAAGTTTAAAAATCTTTTTTGAAACTAAGAGAATTCCTATGACTAACATTATCGGCTAGGCAACGGATAATGCGTCTGTGATGCGAGGCAACATTAATGGAGTAAAGTCAAAGTTTGAAAAAGAAACAAGCAGTTTGTTTTCTTGAAGCATGCACATGCCATTCCCTACATTTATGTGCATCCGCAGCATGCAAAAATTACCATCTCAAATTGAGAAAAATTATAAAAGACATTTACAACCATTTTTCAAACAGCCCGAAACGAATAGGATCATATAAAGAGTTTCAAGAATATTTTAATATTCAAAACCATAAAATTTTGAATATTTCACATACACGATGGCTGTCGATGAAAAATATAGTTAATCGACTCATCGACCAGTGGACTCCCTACCCTTACAACATTATTTTCATTTGAAAAACTTCGAAAATCCAGATTCCTTTTCCGATATATACAATATTTTTAACAATCCTTTCAATAAAATGTATTTGCATTTCCTCTCCTACATCCTTAATATCATCAATAACAAAAAAAAAAAAAAAAAAAACAAAACAAAATATTTCAAGCCGAGTACACAATGATCCACCAGCTAGATCAAATCATAACCGACCTGTGTCTTGAGATCCAAAATTTTTTTTAAATATGAGTTCAGTTAGCGTTGATGTCAATTATGAAAACACATCAAAACATCTTGCATAGTCCGACATGCATTTTGGTATCGAATTTGCAAAGTTAGAAACAGCCTACAGTTTTGAGTTAGAAAATTTAAATAACGTAAAAGGTAAACTCATGGAATTTTATAAGGAAACTTGACGGCAAATTAAAAAAAGATGGAAGTTTCAATGATTCAAAGTTAAAATTATTGAAATTTTTAGATGCCAAGGAAGTAGTGGAAGGAAATATGACTTCCATCTTACCTTTAATTAAAAATTTTCCCTAGTATTCAGGGAATGTTGAAAATTTAAATAATGTCTATAGATCCTTGTTGGGAAACACTTCAATTTTAAATAAGCATTATGATCCGTTAGACATAACGATCTTTTGGATAAGATTGAAAGACAAAGTAAATACATTTGGCGAAAATATTTAACAAAAACTATCATAGTATATGCTAACATTGTGTACTCTGCCACACAGCAGTGCCGCGGCAGAAAGAAAATTTTCTACAGTAAGCTTAATTAAAACAAAAATTAGAAACAAATTAGACACTGACACGTTAAACAACAAAATTTTATGTAAGGAAATGGGGGAGGTGATATTGATAGAAATAAAGTTTGATGCGAGCCTTCCGACTCGGTAGGACATTTTGATTTTTTTCAAAAATTTTATGTTATAAATGGCCAATACCAAATGAAAGCATAAGCGTTATTCTTGCTTATTATAAGCTGAAAAAAAACTCATTAAATGTTCCTGTTTTTAAATAATTTCTGTTTTAATGAAATCGTTTATTTAAAATAATTTGTATTGTTCGTTCAAATAAATAACGAATATTGTTAAGTTAGTCCCTAAGGCTCCGGTGGGAAGTGAAATTGATTACGTTTTTGTAACAATCAAGTGCAATTTAAATAAAATTATTTGGTTGTATGTATCTACAGGCCGTACAGGAATATTGATACAACACCAATAATTAACGTTTTGGATGAATTATCCAATATGTCTCCATACATAGTACTAGTATAGGTGACTTTAATTTTAATATTCTTCAGGATTCTAGTTTGGTAAATTGTTTGCGGTCATCCGGTCTGCATCCAGTCAACACATCTCCGACCACACACTTTACAATGTCTAGCAGTAGTCTCCTCGATGTTTTTTTTCGTAAGTCATCTTTTCAAAGCTTTGTACTTCAACCAACTTTCAGCTCCTTGTTTTTCGCACCATATGATCTCATACTTTTTTGAACCCTGCAAAGTTGAGCATACATAAAGTTTTAGTGGTTTCAAAAATGTAAATCGAAACTTATTATAAATGGATCTTAGTTCGATCGAATGGTTTCGTGTTTATACGATTTCTTTACTTGAAGAACAACTATCTATCCGTACCGATTAAAACTATATCTAATCACTATTGAAAGAAAAAGTTCTTACAGCTTCACCGCAGATACCAACAAGAAAAATAAGCAATAAACTTTGAACAATGAACTCTAAGATATTTATTCAGTGAAAATTAAATTGAGAATGAAAATATTAGAATATAAAACTTGATATTTTGAATTACAAAACTTTGTAGTTTCATATGTATATCAAAGTGTTTTGTGTAATATAGTGAACGTTAAGTAATGTCCTTCAACACTCCTCCTCGTTCAAATAATATTACATTTATTTCTTAAATAAGTATGTTTCGATTCTGGTAATGGCTTCGTCAAAAGATCTGCGACCATTTCTTCAGTTGGGCAGTAATTGCATTCAATGATTTCTCTTCTTACCAAATCTCGAATTGTTTTGTATTTCGTATCAATGTGCTTTGTCCGATATGAAAATTTATGATCTCGCACTAATTCTATGCAACTCTGGTTGTCTTCATAGATAAGAGTGGGAGATTGAATTGGTTCATACATTTCTTCTAACAGCTGTCGTATCCATTTTGCTTCTTTTGCTGCTTCTGATAGCGAAATAAATTCCGATTCGCAAGTTGAAGATGCAACTAGTGTTTGCTTATTACAAGACCAGCTTATCGTTCCTCCATTGAAGAAAAATATCCTTCCATTATTCGACTTCCGTTCCTTTTTATCTTCAGCCCAAGTTGCGTCAGCATAGCCAAATAATGAAAGATTTTCTGATTCAACTTTACTCAGCTTTAGCTTCATTGTACTTGTCTCTTTCAAATATCTTACAACCCGCTTGAGTTGATTCCAATCTTGAGTTGTTGGACTTGAGACTTTTTGCGCCAAAATACAAATGCTTGCTGATATGTCCGGTCTGGTATTTATTGATACGTAAAGTAATCGTCCAATCAAACGTCTGTATAGAGAATTGTCTTCGAACCTATCAATTGATTCAGTTTTATTATAATTTATATCCATTGGTGTCCTGGCTGGTTTTGCATCTTTTAGTCCAAAATCTGATGCTGTTTTTATTATATATGCTGATTGGCAAAGTGAAAAGTTACCATTTTTGTCGGTTGTAACTTCCATCCCCAGATAGTGTTTTATAGGCCCTAAATTTTTGATTTTAAAATGCGCTTGTAGGATGTGTTCAATTTCTTTCATTTGGTCCATCGATGAACATGCCACAATTATGTCGTCAACATAAACAATTAAATAAGAAAACTGTTCATCGATTTCCTTTATGTACAAACAAGGGTCGTTGTAGCTTTGATGAAATTTGCTATCCTCAAGTACTTTATGAAGTGTATGGTTCCAAGACCTGGCCGATTGCTTCAAACCATAAATACTTTTTCTTAACAAACAAACCTTAGAACCATCTTCATATCCCGGTGGTGGCCTCATATAAATTGTTTCTTTAAGTTTTCCATTCAAAAATGCCGTTTTAGCATCTAAGTGATGTACAAGCAATTTTCTTTTCGCTGCGACTGATAACAAGAGTCTAAACGTGGTATGCATTACGACCGGTGCGAAAACCTCATCGTAATCTTCGCCATACTTCTGTGAAAAACCTTGTGCAACATACCTTGCTTTATATCTCTCTATTTGCCCGTCTAGTCCAGTTTTGATTTTGAAAACCCATTTACCGCCGATCGCCTTTTTCCCGGGTGGCAGATCAACTAGGTCCCAAGTACCATTTTCTTCATGTGACTCCATCTCTTCTTGCATTGCAGTAAGCCATTGCTCCTTCTCATCACATTCAACGGCTTCAAAATAGCTTCTTGGTTCTATTATTTCTTTGGTGGTAACATTTTAAAGCATCCCATGTTGATTTTGCAGTTGTCTTCATTCGGATGTGAGCAAGCTGATCATCCTCAACACATAAACCAATAGTCCCTCTGGCTTCGTCCTCCATTCGTTCCCAATTGTCGATATCCTTCTGGTTTGTTACAACATTTCCATTAAAAACTGGTCTCGGTTTTTCTTCCAGGATAACGCTTTTCCATAAATTTTCCTTACGAAGCAACAATTCCATCTTGAACTTCCAATTAGCGTAGTTACTGTTATTTAACCGTACAATCTTGGAATATGCTGCCTCCCCCATTCTTAGATTCTTTAATGCTTGAATTTCTTAGGTAAAAATAAGTCTTATAATCTATTGAAAGAAAAAAGTTCTTACAGCTTCACCGCAGATACCAACAAGAAAAAAATAAGCAATAAACATTGAACAATGAACTCTAAGATATTTATTCAGTGAAAATAAAATTGAGAATGAAAATATTAGAATATAAAACTTGATATTTTGAATTACAAAGCTTTGTAGTTTCGTATGTATATCAAAGTGTTTTGTGTAATATAGTGAACGTTAAGTAATGTCCTTCAACAATCACGTGAATCGTCCGTCATGGTTTACAAAAATTTAAAGTATTTGATAAACGAGAGCGACCGAGTTTAAAATCTTTGGAAACGTTTTCGTCTTAATATAAGCTGTTTTCTCAAAAATGAGTGAAATTCACTTTCAGAGTAAACCAACTTTAAACCCAAATATCTCGAAAACACCCCCAACGATTTCGGAAATATTTCACCCCAATATCCACTACAGTTTTCATTTGATACCAATTTTGTTAATGAACGCACTGGGCCCAATAGCGGGCCATGACCTTTAAGTTAAGAAATTTTGGCATTTTGCATTGCGATTTCAACTATTTAATGGCGTTTTTAATTGGCAATCTGGAATCTGAAAAAAAGCATTCTGGTTTTGAAATCAGAAGGGAACTCTCTTCTTTTCAGAATCAGAACTGTCATTTTTGCCCAATTGAACGCATTAAGAATGCTTTTTTTGACTTCCAGATTGCCAATTAAAAACGCCATAATTTAAATTGAGAATGCATCATTTAAATAAAAAAAAAAAAAATTTGGTCGATTATTTGGAATCGCTGGGTGAAATTGGTAACAATACAAGAAAAATAAAAAATTATAAAGCACGTTACAAGAATTGGACGAACGGTGTTTTAGGTCGAGGTACCGATTCTCGAAAGCAAACATGCTAAAATTAATTGAGATTGTTAAAGATGACCTCAGTGGTGATCCTAGGGGTGGATACATCCCCACGTGATTGGGGCTATAGATGCTACCCATATAAGAATTCAAAAACAGGGAGGAGAAGCTGGGCCATTTTATATTAATACAAAAGGGTACTACTCCATAAATACACAAGTTGTGTGTGACCATCGTTTAAAAATTAGACATATTATTGCTCACTGGCATGGGAATACCCACGATTAAAGAATTTTTAACAAATCATGCCCAGTTTCATAAACAAACACTAAAAGTACTTTTAGCAAAAATCTTTTTAAATTTTTTCAGACAATTAAAACTTTTGAATTTCACCAACTTAGAATGGGAAATTTCAGGGAATTTTTTGTCAAAATTGACATCCTCATGTTAATTGTGTGAGAAAAAAAGAGAAAGCGTTATTTTCAGTTTTCAAAACATTCAATGACACTTTTAAAATTTAATGAGCCAAAAATGGGTATTTAGTTTTAAAGGGTGTTTAAATATTTGTTTATTTAAAAAACGCTTGGTGAAACCAAAAAATCTCATTTTGGGGTTTAAAAGGCTGTTAAATTTTAAAAGTCGTTTATGGAAATTGGGCATCAGTCTTAAAAGAACGCCTTGAAAATCATGAATTTGTGGGACGTCTTCTGGGTGACGGTGGATATATATACACCACTCTTAAATCCGTCTTCTTCCGATGAAGAGTATTATAATAAAGCGCATACAGCATCTAGAAATACCATTGAAAGGACATTCGGCGTTTGGAAATCCCGATTTCTTATATTGCTTACGGCAATAAAGGGATCCCTAGAAAATATAAAAGCTATAATTGTAGCTACAGCTGTTCCACATAATGTAGCCATCGAATTCAATGAACCACGTGGTAAGCTTTAGTTTTTTGTTTGTTCAATCAATTATTAACATTTTTCGTTCCTAGACGATTACGGCTTTGAAATCGATGAGAGGGTGGTAGGTCTCGATTTGAAGTTCCTGGGTCTTCTCCAAGATCTGCCGTAGGGTAAATATTTGATCGATGGTGGACTTTCCGGGTCTGAACCTATCAGGTTGTTGACGAAGGGCTTCAAACTTTCACACAGCACGGCAGACAAGATCTTATAGGCAATGTTAAGGAGACTTATACCTCTGTAGTTGGTGCAGTTCAGAGGATTTCCTTTTTGAGGATCGGGCATACGATGCTGAGGTTCCATTCATCCAATTCATGCTCCTAACCAAATCGTCTCCAGCTGCTTTGTACAGTTCGGGGTCTAGCCCGTCTGCTCCAGCGGCTTTGTTTGACTTGATAGCTATCTCACTTCGTCCATGTCGGATGGGTGGAATTGTTGGCCTTCTGCACCCAAATTGAATGGTTCTGTATTGCTGATGGAGTTTTGCTCGTCATTGCCATTATACAGCTTGGAAAAGTAGTCTTTCCATATCCTCAGCACTGACTGCGGTTCCACTACGATGTTCCATGATGGTCTGTAGAGGCTTCAGTTTGGGGTGTATAAGCCCTGGAGGTTTATTTCACCTTTTTGTAGAACTTTTGAACCTCGTTCCTGTTCTGACATCCTCTATCTCCTCGATCGTGTGCTTCTCATGTTCCCTTTTTTTTCTTTCTGAGAAGTTTATGCTCCTCTCTCCTTTTCTGCTCATAGAGCTCACGAGCTGCTCCTGTCCTTCTTTGCAGCGCCGATTTGTATGCCTCTTGTTTGGCTGCACGTGCTCGGCACTCATCGTCAAACCAGGGGTTTCGTTGTAGTGGCCGTGTAAAACCTAGCCCTTCAGAGGCGTCATCTCTGATGGCTGCTTGGCAGTGTTGCCACTGGTTCTCTATATTTTGTGCTGGCAGCAAAGGACTTCTGAGGAGATTTTCAAAGACACGATTGGCAATCTCTTGCGATTGTAGCCGCTTGACGTTGAAATTTCTGCTAGCATTTTCGCGTGTGGGCCTTGATCAGGATATCCGCATTCGTACCTTGGCTACAATAAGGTAGTCGATGTTGGCACCTCGGAATGTGCGGACATCTTGCAAGCTAGAGGAGTGTCGTGCGTCGATCGCAATGTGATGAATCTGGTTGGCGGTTGATTGGTCAGGAGATTTCCATGTTCCCTTGTGGATATCGAGATGTGGGAAACGCTTACTTGCTACCATTATGTCTCGCCCTGCAGCGAAGTCGATTAGCCTAAATCCGTTATGGGAGTTCGGGTCTTGTAGGCTATGTCGTCCGATTATTCCCTCAACGATTTCTTCCCAGCTTAGCATTAAAATCTCCATGGACGATTTCAATGTCATAGCTAGGGCATTGCTCATAGGTCTTGTCGAGGAGTTCGTTGAACCTGCCTTTGGTATCTTTATCCTTTTCCTCAGCGCGTGAGCGCAGATGAGGCTGATGTTGGTGAATTAAGCCTTGATGCGGATTGTCGTGATGCGCTCATTGACTGAGTTGAAACTCAAGACCTCCTTCCTGAGTCGAGTCCCAACTACAAATCCACATCCGAATAGACTCTGATTTTGTTCCCGGTAGCAGTCGCCGTAGTAAATATCGCAGTTATTCATTTTACGTATAGGCCCGGACCATCCCATCGCATTTCTTGGATGGCAGTTATTTCTGCTTTATAGCAGTCAAGGGCTTCCGCTAGATGTTCGGCTGCACGTGGTCTGTTGAGGGACCTAACATTCCAAGTGCAAAACCGAAATTCGTTGTCCTAAAATCGTTTGCGTGGGTCGTCATCATTAAATCCGTCGGTATCCGAGGCTTGTTGGTGTTCGGAACATGTCTTATTTATGTGGCCGGGAAGTCACCCCGACGCACAACCCCCAACCTGGAGGGCCAGGTCTTTAGTTGATCTCTAAGACGAAGAGCCGGCCAAACCGCTCCATATAAGCCTGGGCTGCGAATTTATCGTAGTAGCCCTATAAGGTGTTAACTTAGTAGTTCATCCTGACTAGAACTGTAGACGCCAACGTTCATTCCATCTTGGGAGTTCTTCCGCTGCCGCCTGTTGAAAAGGAGGCATGTCTTAGTGGACACATACCTCCTTCCCCTCTCTCTTTGCTGCAACGCTTGTCTGATCGGCTTGTTTTGCAAATAAAACGAAAATTCCCCATGGTTTGTGTATTAAAGGATAATAAGGGGCCAGGATAATGGCCCCATAAAAAAAATCCGGAGGTGTTAAATCCGGGCTGCGCGGCGGCCAAACCATATCGCAATTTCGTGAAATTAACCTGTCGCCAAACTTCTTCCTCAGAAACGTTAAAACATCGCTACGAATGTGCGCTGTCGCGCCGTCCTGTTGAAACCAAGTGGGTGCGAGTCGAATATGTTTACGTCGGAGAGAGGGAATTTTCAAAGCGACAGACTGTTTGCGCACCGATCTACCCGGACTTGACAACACCGCGGCGCAAACTCTTTCAACGTTTTCTGGGGTTCTAACGGGCCTTCGACGACCCTTTGGACGCGCAGAAGTTGCCTTGGCCGTCGACCGAAAGTTTTCAACCCATAACAAAATTGTTTTGTGATCGGGAGGGTTTTCATGGCGTTTTAAATTTAACTTTTTCTTAAACTCGCGACGAACTAGCTCCATTTTTTCATTATAACGAATAAACGCTTCAACGCAAAAAGCGCGATGTTTACTGTTCCAGCGAACCATATTGACTAACAAAAAATATCTGACGAAATAGCATAGTCTGGAGAATCACCCCGCAGTGTTGCCACATTTGTAACTCGTTTAGTTTTTTTTTTTTTGCCGAGCGGTTAAAATAAGGGGGTTCATTCTGGCCCACCCTGTAGCAATCATTAAAAACCATCATTAAAATTTGTAACTCATGAAAATTAGATTTTTTTACTTACGTGTGATTATAGGTGCAGTGATTTAACGCCCATGGCATTAACGCCCGCGGGTGTTAATTCCAAAAACAAACGGAATTAACCCCGTGGCTGTTAATTCCTTTTTGAATTGGAAATAAGGCCCACCATAAAAAAGAATCAACCCCCGCGGGTGCTAGTGCCATTTGGAATTGGCATTAAGACCCGCGAGTGTTATTATTATCTCGGGTATGAACACTTGGTCAAATTTCATTTTGGAACTACTAACCCACTATGATGGGTCATTAGTTCAGAAATCAAATTCAGGGCCTCCGACCTTCGCAATTAACTTTAAAAATTTTGTAAAATATATAAATATATATTTATATATTTTCAAGGTTTATTTTCTGTGCATAATGGCTGAAACATACCGTATGCTCTAAGTCTATGGACATTAAGACAACATTTTCCAACGCAAACGTTCTTCTGCACTCTGCGATTTCAAAGTTCGGTGAGGGGACGGTATTCTGCAAGCAAGGTATACTTGAAGCCAATATCATCTTATTGCATCTATCTGTCAACTTAAATAACAGAGCTGTTTCAATTCCATTAAAAGCTGCATCAGAAAAATGGATGGACACAAGCGGAAAAAGTTTTGCCAAAAAGAGAATCAATTTGGGGGGTGAAAATAAAAATAAAATCCCCGGGAATTTTTTTATTTTCACACCCCAAATTGATTCTCTTTTGGGCAAATTTTTTTCCGCTCGCTTCGCTCGCAACAAAATCAAATCGATCTTGAAATTTACGTATCGGCCTCATTCTCAGTCCAAATTCAAAAAGATGCTGAAAATTAATCATTGAAATGCTTGCAAAAATATTTCTTTGCATTACAGGATGTGTAGTGGTTGCTTTTCCAAATAAAAAGAAACCTCAACAGCTTTGAAAAATTAATTGCTCTGACCATTTTGTCGACGGCTTATAAAGAAACGTGGTCCTATTTGTTTATAAGATTTTGTTGTAGTTGCATTCGATGTGTATAAATACAGGAATTTAAATTTTTTTTTGGGACCTTTGTCCCATAAAAAGTAAAATTTAATTGGGACAACTGACCTACCATAGTGGGTTAATAATCCCTAAATCGAATTCTGCACTTATGACCCTCCATAATGTTTCAAGAAGTTTCGAGAACCCTTTTTGGGACTTCTGACTTCGTGACGAGTTTCCCTGCGCTAAGTTTCTAATCAAATCAGAAAAACCGAAATAAGGCATTTATTATTTAGTAAGGCACTATTTCTTAGTTGCAATGGAAATAAGACCGCAACCCTTGTAAGGGTCTAATTTCCATAAGAAATGGAAATAAGGCCCTATGCGGCCTTATTTCGTCGGGCGTTATTTGGCGTCACCATATTACGGTATTGAGTTTTTTTTTTAATCTGTTTCACGTGTGGGTTTTATTTCCAATTAAAATTGGAATTAAAGCCCAACAAAAAAAGGAACTAATCCTTTTGTTTTTGGAATTAACACCCGCGGGTGTTAATACCATGGGCGTTAATGCACTGCACCGTGATTATAGCGGTCATTAAAAAAATGTTATTACTTTAACGTCATTCAAGCATTTATTTTTATTTTTGACACCAACTTTTTTTTAATGATGGAAAATGCTTCATTAAATTTTTTAATGAAAGATGGAACATTAAAAAAAAGGAACACAAACACTGGAACATAGTGTTTCATTTTTTGAAATTTAATTATTAGCTTGTCATTAAAACGATTTTTCATCATTAAAATAAATTAATGCATTTTTCATCAAAAATATTCTTTGTTTGGATTATTTTTCGCCAGAAAAAAATATTACAATGGATTTGCCATCGATTGGTATTAGATTGGTATTTAAAATCAAAGTACAACACACCACATTATCCAAATAAAATTTTTTAATGATAGTTTTTAATGATCGCTATAACTGGCCCCTAAGCGATAAAATCTAAAATCAAGGGTCAATTTTGTTACAAGTCTTACCCGATCAACTCTTTTTTCTATAAAAATGGAAAAAAACAGCAAATAGTTTTAATCAAAAATGATTTTATTTAACAGTTAGTTTTGTTAAATGAAACTAGTTTTAAAACAGTATCTTGTTTTTACATTATTTTTAAAGTTTTGTTTTGTTTATTTTTATTACAGGCATTCTAAAAGGAGATTTAAAAATATAAAAAGACATAAACTTTTCTTTATTTTAATCTTAAAATATGAAGTACAATTTAAAATTAAGTATTCTTGTCTTATCAAGCAGTTATTAATATTTTATGATTTTTAGGAATTATAATAACTTTATTAAAGTAAATATTTAATATTTAATATATTTTCTTACTTCCTTGTCTTTGGTTTGCTCATGGAGTTGGTTTACAACCATCTGTGTAAATGTGTAAAATAATACCTTCTTAAAACATATTGACATATTTTCCATTTAATCATAAAAAATACACTAAATAAATGACTAGACGAATAAAGAGGATTCTTTGGTTTCATTCCGAGAGGGAGGCAGAGATAAAGGAGGGGGTTTTATTTTCGTATTTTTTATTTTATAAGTGGTTTTAGCTTTTTAAGTGTAATTTCAATTCTAATGTTTATTTTAACTAAAATAATTGTATTTTTCAACTTTATTCATATGTGATGATGGCAGAGATCGTGTGTAATATTTTGCTATTCCATTGCATTAATAATTTCATTTAAAAATAATAATTTACCTAAGCCTTATTTTATCTACTGGGTATTGAAATAATACTTCTTAAGTAAAACATGCGATTTCATTGAGTATTATTCACGAATATTATTTCTTTTCCAACCATTTTTCTTAGCCTCAGTTAAGTTTGCATTATTTGTATGTATTATTTATATTTTTAAAAATTCTTTTAATATGTCAAAACCACCATGTTAATCGATTAATCGATTATTAATAGTCGAAGACGCTTACGCGTCGTCGAATCCCTTGGCAATGACATTGCCCATTTTTTTAAACCTGTCAATACGACTGAACTGACAACAAGTGTTGCTCCTAATAACGAATACACTGTTGGTGATTCGCCAAAGAAAATCATTTGCCAAATAAATGCAAACACAATATCAGCACAACGAGCAATGGCAACGGGACCAGCTTGTTCCAATTGCAATGACAGTGTGAGCAGAATTTGTCCCAAAAAACTAAATAAAGCTAAGACAATAACAAGAAACCGATCATAGCCACAGGCTGGCCAGCATATTGCTCCAATTGACCAGCACACGATCAACGTGTAGACCAGAGCAAAAGCTCCAAAATTCGTCATAATTACGGAAAAGTGCAAACCTTTAAGGGCACGAAGCAATATGTAAACATTTGCACCAAATAGTGTTGACGATATCGCTGCAACTGGACCCCATATATCATAACGTTTACCAGAGAAACGTTCTTCTTCTAAACTTGGTGCTGCGTCTCCAAAAACAAATGGCGGACGTGTTATAAGAACAACACCAATTAGTGTCAATATAATTGTTAGAATGTTGAAGAAGCTGCATTGTTCTTTTAGAAATAATCGAGCGAATATCGCAACAAAGACTGGAGTTGAAAAAATTATAACGGAAGCATCTGCCAGTGGCATATGACGAAAAGCATAAAAACTTAACATTAGACCTGTGGTACCCATAAAACAGCGTAATAGTAAAATAATACGTTTACCCTCAGGAAATACTGGTTGTTTGGTATATATCACAATTGGTATCGCTGGTAGTAGAACTCCAATGAATCTGAAAGAGTAAAAATGCTTAATGTTAATCAAACAAAACAAAAACAACTATGGCCTTAATAATTAATAGAATTTCGATACTTTAAGTTTTCAGCTACTGATTTTTCAGACTATTTTAGAACCCAAGAAATTTAATTTAACATTAGCTGCGTTTTATTATCACAATGATCCAGATCAGACAACAACAAATTGAAATCCTGCTTTTCACTTGGATCAATTTTTGTGATCCAAAAATTAGTTCTTCTTCCGCACACAAGTTGAAACGTTGGCGTATATTTTCAATAAAAACTGTGCTGCCACTTTCACACATTTATCTATCCGGTAATGAAATATTTTTCAATTACATAGCAAAAACTTTTCCCCTAAAAAAACAACATAATAATCGTTCAAAAAAATTATCGTAGGGCAACTCCGATCTAATTGTCAGAATGTAAAAAATTACATACAGCTGCCAAACTTGAAGTAAAAACAAATTGATGATAGAAGCTGTTTTATTTTCTTGATCTGATCTGGATCAGATCATCGTAATAACAAATCGCAGCTATTGTAATAACTCTGGTTTCGATATATTATTTTCAAAATGGTTAACGTTATCGAAAAAAATTTGTTAAAATTAAGATAATAAAGATCAATTCTTGTACCTGTACTCTTTCTAAATCAAATGTATACAGACAGGCCTTATGGGAGAGCTTTTTTTCTATATGGGGAGTCATAGGGAGATACTTAGATAAAAATATGAGTGCGACCCATGGAGTCCACACGACTAACTTCCCAGAGTAAAAAAATACGTAAAAACATTAGTTGTATTGCAAAATATTCAGCCGATACATCCCGTTGTAGTTGTACACGCACTTTGGTTCAAAGTCAAATTCCATAAAAGTGATGATTTTATGAAAAACATTAAGTTTATTGATTAACAGTGGCGCCATCTGCCAAAAGTTGATCGTACCATTTCGTGGACTCATTTACAACTACTCTGCACAGTAAAATACAGCATATATTGCTCCTGATTAGTATTTCCGAAAATTAATATTTATACGACAAAGCAGCGTTTGGTGGGTCAGCTAGTAATCAAATGTAGTCTATGATACTCCTGAATATTGTTTTTTTTTTCACACTAACTATAAGATTTTTGATTTATTGTTGAAATTGATGCAGAAATTATCATAATTTTCATTGTAGAAGAGCAGAGTTATATGTGGGTTTGCGGACAAGAGGATTAAATAGGGAGGATCAAATTTCAGATGTGGAGGTAGCTCCGAATTTTGATTTGAGGGTTGTGGGAGATCAGAGTTTAGGGAAAAACAATCAATTAATATACTACACGATTTGTTATTTTTAAAACTGTCTATAATATCTGTGGCTGAGGTAAGGTCAGGGCATAGCTTTCATTGGTTATCATCATTGATAATTTTCATTCGGGTTTTTAAGCAATTAAACAAGAAATAATTGTTAAGTTTGGTACCACCAAAATGAAGGTAAAGAGTTCAAGAATTTTTTTATCAATTAAAATATTTAATTTAGCCCAAATTTTAATTTTTTCAATGATGTAATCGTTTTCAATGATCAGCTGATTTGTCATTCCTCGTTTCACAGTACCAGCGGAACAATGAAAATGTTCGAATCTCTTTTTGTTCCAGACTGTTAGTGGTTCTCTCAATGATCTAGTCTAACCTCAATTGTCCTTAAAAAATAAATAAACAAAAATGAATCGACAACAAAAAGAAAATACAAATTCTCAAAAATTAGAAATAAGAGAATTTGAGACCAAATTAATACTAGAGGTGAAAAATGTTCAATGCCTATATGCGAAGGACTCTCCGCAATACAGCAATCCCAGAATTAGAGAAAATGCGTGGTAAATATAGTTATTTTTCTTTTTTATTGTATTAATACTAATAAAAACATTCTTTTAGTTGATGAATGCCAAAAGAAATGGAATTCTTTGCGAGACTCCTTCCGCTCTCATTTCATTTTTTTGTTATTTATATATATTTGTTATTAATCACACGTTTTCACAAATTATTTCAACAATATACAAAATATCCCTTAAAGCTCGCTTTACACGATATGGATTTTCCATATGGACTGTCACCATTTCCATATGGAATATTATACAAATCGTGTAAACGTATTAAAAATCCATTTGGAAATTACAGATGGAAATTCCATATGGATTTTTTTCATTTAGAACTGTTTCTAAATTTCATCTGTATACAAACGAAATGAAATTTTTTAAACGACAAACAAAGTTTATATTAATACATAGGAACGCGAAAAAGAAGAAATTTAATGTAAATTTGTGTTTTTTTCATTTGAAAAGAAAATGTGTTATACATTTAGGGGCTTTGAAGGAAAAAAATGTTTTGAAACTGCAAACGGAAAATCTAAATCGTATAAATGCTCATCTGATTTTCCAAAAAAATTCAATTGGCATACATATGGAAATACATTTGGAAATAAGAAGTGGCAGTCCCTGTGGAAAATCCATATCGTGTAAAGCACGCTTAACCCTAGACCCGTGTACTTAAAAAATTCTAGTTTACGTGTACTTGGGCACTGTGTGCCCACGAAGGTTTTTCCTATGAATTACTTGAAAATAGTGAAATAAAAAAAAATATTTTACAAACACTATTATTTTTTGTGATATTATTTATTTGAAAACAAAATTTAAAAAAGCTTTTAAAGTAATAGGTAATTTACAACCACCACTTTTTGAAATTAATTTGTATTTCTATTTTTTTGGCGCTTTGCTGGTGGACCGGCTGAAGTTGATGGAAGTGAATCTACGTCAAAATTTTCATCTTCTTCGTTTTCGGTAGTATCAATTGCAGTTTTGGTCACAAAACATTTCTCGCACACTCTTATGTAATGCTTACTGCAAGCTGCAACATAGCACAGATCGCAGACCGCCGTAGTTTTGTTGTCCCTTTTTTCTTTCTTGCAGGTATCACAACGTTGCTTTGCTTTGTTTTGTTGGATTGTCGGTAAGGTACTTATAGATGTAATTTCATACCCGATCAAACTCATTGCTGTTTTAATACTTTTTTGAAGAGTTGGCTTAGCTATTCGATTTTTGATATGGCTATCTGCAAGTTCAAAGGCCAATTCTTTCAAAAATTTCTTTCTTTTTTCTGACCTTTTCTTGCTCGAATACCAGTTAGGCTGACAGACATCAAACATTCTATACGCTGCAACTCCTGCACAATCCAAAAGGTTGTAAAAGAGAGTAACAGGCCAACGATTAGTTTTTCGCTTGCAGGTATAAACTGTTGCCAAACGGTCGAATGTATCAACTCCTCCTTTGGTTGTGTTGTAATCCATAATAACTGCAGGTTTTTTTGTGACCTCATCAATTTTATCCTCATGATGAGCAGTGGACAGCATTAGCACATTTTTTTTTGTATTGCTTGCGTAGCTACACAACTGCAAGCATCTCGAATAGCAAAATTTTATTGAAAATTTGTCCCTCGTTTGCTTGAAGATTTTATCCACTGGTGTAAATGGCTTTGGCAATTGTGGCTTATTGGACTTTATAGTACCAATCGTGGTTGTTCTTTTACTCATAAGCTCCAAGGCTAATGGTACCGATGTAAAATAATTATCTGTCGTTATGTTGTAATTCATGCCTAAATATCTCTCAGCTAACCGCATTACCAGCTGGTGAGATATGCCATCGGACCGATTATCGCATGGTTGCTGGCCAACATAAATTTCACCTCGAAGTGGATAACTGTTCACGGCGTCAACTATCCAAAAAATTTTGATGCCATATTTTCCTGGCTTGTTTGGCATGAACATTTTGAACGGGCATCTTCCCCTTGAGCCGACCAACTGTTCATCTACTGTCAGCTCTTTTGACGGTTGGTAAAACTCAACAAGATTTTGTTGAAACAAATCCCAAACGTACCTAGAAAATTG
The DNA here is from genome assembly GCA_920937365.1 of Sphaerophoria rueppellii. NCBI lineage: Eukaryota > Metazoa > Arthropoda > Insecta > Diptera > Syrphidae > Sphaerophoria > Sphaerophoria rueppellii. The sequence goes on from CAKKXW010000005.1 coordinate 44,923,173, forward strand.
GTGAAAAAAATTTGTAAGCCTATCAATCAAACATTTTATCTTTTATACCTAAATGCAGCTAATTTGTCAGTTTGAAGACGAAACGCTCTAGTTCTTCCGTCATCGAAACGGATAAAGCGTCGTATTTGTTCAAATCGTTCCAGAGACATAACGGCGCGGTAGAATGGTACACTTGTTGGGTGAAAAAGATCCTTCGCTTCCACCCCATAGGCTTTTTCAGCTCCAGCATACAACAAAATTGCAATATATGCATATATTTCCTCTTCAAATGTGTCATACCATCTACGCATTTGCTTTGGGTTGAGAGACAAACGATTCTCCTCGTAAGTTCTTTTTGCCTTTCTGTTTGTCTCCAGCACAATATTTCCAACAATATTTGGAGTAACTAAGGACTTGAAAACCTCAGCCTTTCTCGAAAACAAGTTGGTGCATTTTGGAACATGTCTCATTCGTTCATTTCGATTTCTTGTTGTTCTTTGTCTTTCGCTTTCGTCCGGCATTGACCACCAAATGTCATCGAATTTGGCATTTCTTGCAACATACCGCATTCCTCTGTTTGGTGCAATAGGGTCTTCATCTTCGTGTCCATTCCGGCTTCCTTGCTGTTGTCTTTCTGCCTCCTCTTCTTCTTCCATATCTAAACCAGCCTGCGAAACCCGTGTATCCAACAAAGCAGTATCTGGTTCATAGTTTGGATCATCGGCATCCGATAAATCTCCATCGTTATCAGTGTCACTATCCTCCTCAGTGTCAATGCGTCGAACTTCCTCCTCTTCTGCATCTAGGAACCTGGAGTAATTCTCATCAAAGAACTCTTGCTCCGCCGCAGTCAAATCCCGGTTGGAAGATGCATTCAGGAGATACAGAACACGATCCATTGTAGCATCCATGATTCTCTATTATTATAGGATCTCATAAATAATAGGCGTAAATTTAAAAATTTAGGTACTTACTTTAGTAGATAAAAAAATATTTTTCAGAAAAAAAGCACTTGATCACAAAGAAATCGCACTAAAATCACTTGTTTACGCAATTTTTGCAATGATTGCTACGGTGAAAAATGTAAAAACAGTCGATGTTCCGTAACAAGTAAAAGAAATAAATTGTCCCTTATTCGAAATTTTTCAAATGGCTCCCAGTTTTTCTTTCTAACAATGATTCCTAAACCTATCCTATTCGACTGTAAATCAAATTCATATCAAAATACCGTTGAAGATCAGCAAATAAATCAATACAATACCATGATTTCCATACAAAAAAAATCTGGGCACTGAGTGCCCAAGTACGCAGTTTTGACATATTTTTCTTTAATTCTTATTGTGTCACCAATACTCACTGAAACTATTAAAAAGTATATTTTTCTAGACCTAAACATACTAAACTAACTATTAGTAAATCTAATTGGAATAGAAAAGTGTAAGAAATACGTTCAAATTGGATTTGAAAAATGAATTGGGCACTGAATGCCCAGTACACGGGTCTAGGGTTAAAGGCCCCGACCCATAGAATCCGTTTCATCCGTTGCGTCGACGTATTGCACTGACAGCTGGATTAAACACACACGTTGTTATGGCATGCTGCCCATAAGCAACGCATGCGGTGAACGCAACGGACAGAGTAGCCGAACTTTTAACTTTCCCCCTCCGGCAGATGCGATGAAAGTGACAGATTGAAAACAAAATACAATAAACAAAAACAAAATACAATAAACAGTCAAAAACGTCAACGCATTCATTGGGTCACCTCAAATTCATCGCATCCGGCAACGTACGGATGCGTTGCCGGAACGGATGAAACGGATTCTATGGGTCGGGGCATCAAGAAACAAATATCTAGTGTGTTGCGTGACGCGCAAGGCACAAATATTTTCCATTTCATTTTTCACTGACATTTTTGTTGAACGACATAACGAAATTTAACCAAATCCTGTTCGCGTACTCGAAAAATTTGTAGTTTTTTGTAAAAGAGAGTGCTCACGAGAGAGTAAAATATTTATTTTAGCCCAAGAAATTTCTTTGGGCTGATTTGTGAAAAGTGTCAAATTTGTTTGAAAATAGCAAATAAATAAATAAATTCAAATTCAAAGTTTCAATTTATCATACAAAAAAACTTGACAATTCAAATGTGGGTAAAATTTGTTGTTTTCCCGTTCGCTTACTTTTTTGTAGTTTTGTTTTTCTGTGAGAGAATTTTACCCCCACTTCTTAAAATGTCTCGTTTTACGAATTTTAGTGCAGAAAGTACTCGAACGGACCTATTTCTAATGAAACTTGTCCCATAAGCAACGCATGTGACGTATACGACGGATAGAGTTGCTCAACTTTCTACTTTTTGCGTCCGTTGATCCGTTGACTACTGAATTTGACGAGCAGTCAATTCTATGTGTTCCTACATAAAAAAAAAAAATAAATAGAGTGGCGCGACAGCTCTTAAAGAGCCAAGGCCTAAGTGGCTTACTCTCATTCAACAATTCTTTAGGTGCGTGTGAAGAATTGAGGGGACCTACAATTTTACGCCGATTCCGAACGGCAAAGTTGAGAAGCACTTTTTCATGACAGATGATACTCTTGGAAGTTTTGTCAGCTCTTCGCAAGAGGCAGTGTCCGTGAAAGATGAAATAAAAACTTTGGGCCTGAGTGTGATTCGAACCCACGACGTTCTGCTTAGCAGCCAACGCACCTAACCACTAAGCTACGGACACTACATGTGTTCCTACAGCAACAAGGAAAAGCAATGAATTATCAAAATTATGTGCAAAAAAATAATTTGGACACGATTTTGATATTTTGATTTACATTTTTTTGTTCAGATTTGCGGTTTTGGGAATAATTTTTACACCAAGCAAATGAGACTGTCAAAGTTTACAACGTATTTTATGGGACGGTTCCATCCGGCAAATACGTTGGCAGCAACGTATGCATTGGCGCTAACGGATTGACGGATTCTATGGGTCGGCCCCTTAGAAATATGAAGTAAAATCGAATTAAATTTTTTCTGAGTGAAGTAGATTTTAAGAAATTCTTGATGGTGCAAAGTAGGTAGTAGTTTTTCAAAGTTTTTCAAAAATAAAAAAGAGTAAAGTGGAGGGATGATGATGTGATGAAGGGAGAACACTGTCATTCAAAGCAAACTCAAAGCGTGTGCATCGTAACGTAGGCGAAGCTGCCCAAGCGCCTTTGTGATTCAGCCTTGAAGCTTCGACTTCCCTTTTCGTACGTAATGTAACTTAATGTGAATGCAAAAACTTACAAGTTCAGGCATAGGAATTCAATGTGCATATATTATCAGCTATCACATATTTTTATTAATTTTTTTCTTGTCTAGACCAAACCCGGTGCATGCCGCTAGACCGCAAAATAAATGACCGCATGTGATAAGACCGCAATTTTTTTACTTACGAGATTTACTACTTTTTGGAAAAGAAAATAGTACTACTTTGTTTACGGGATTGAGCACTATTTTGGAAATATATTTCAAAAGTGCAATTTCGTAGTGAAATGTATGATATGTAAAATTGTTGCTTTTTAAAATTTTGTTTCCTTGATTTTAGGTTGAGGTTAATAATTTTATTGTTTGTTTGTTTATGTTTTGAGGTACACTTTTATGGAGGAAAAAAAATTTAGCTTTTTCGACATTTTTTTCGTATTTTTGATAAAATTTTAATTTTGGTATGAAAAAATTGAAAATAGACTTGCATGATGTTCGAGAGAAATGTTTATGGGATTTCGTTGTTATCAAATTACTAGAACATTGTTTACAGCGTAAACAACAATTGGATGACGAAAGTCACAGACACTTGTCTTAATATGGAACAATTATTATTAACAATTTAAGGTCATATCTCTTTTAATATTATTCTTCGTTCTATAAAGCACCCTTTTTTATCCTATAGGAAGAGAAGACATATCGTTTCTAAACAATTAAATACAATACAAAATTATTGTTTATAATTCTCGTCAATATTTAACTATAACGTTGTATGTTATTTAATTGCTTATACAAAAATTCAATAAAGGTTTAAAGTTTATAAACAAACTAAAACTTTGTATTTAATTAAAAAAAAAAACAGCGTGACCGCCCCCTAGCACGAACAATCTGGAACTAACTGATTTTGATTTCCCAAAAAAGAAACTGCTTATGTAGAAAAATTGAACGAATAATTCGAATGCTTCATTCTCCATGATTCTCAGCATTTGGTGTCTCATAAAATTTCTATTTTTGAAAAAGGGTGTGGCCTAATACAGGGTTGATAGAAAAATCGAAAAAGATGCTTAATTCACATTTTTACTTGCGACATATAGAATATATGGCAAGTATTGAATTCGTACAAAAAAAAAAATTTGAGATGAGGATGAGATATGACATTACGATGATAGAGAAGTCGAAAAAAGTGGGTCCGGCGATTCCGTCTGTCTGTCTGTCGGAAAGTTTACAGGCATCTACAGCCTTAACTACTGGTCCGATTGACTTCAAATTTGAAAATTAGAGGTTTGAGCAAAAAGTCATATCCCAATTTTTTTATTTTTGTTTTAAGATCAAAATTTAGGGTAGCCACCATACGATTTTTTTGGCCAAAAACCAAAACATTTTTTTTTTCTCCAAAACGGCCCGATAGATTTTTTTAAACTTTCTTGAGTTTAATTTTTTTAAACATTCATGTATTTTATGTAAAAAAAAAAATTTTTGTATTGCTCCAAAACGGTACCATCCCATAGAACCGTTTTTTTTGTTATTAGATTTTCTCGAAAACTGAAAGTCCGATCAGCGTAAGTTTTTTTTTGAAAGTACGTATATATTGTTCAAATAATATTGTGTTTTCAAAAAAATTTAAAATTTTTTTTTGATTTTTAAAAATATTTTTAACTTTTTTTTTCAAAATTCTGTATCTCAAAAACGGATCAATTTTAAGAATCCAAGTTGGAGTATAATATGTATATTTACATGGTCTTAAAAACTGCATACCCAAATTAATTTTAAAACATTTTTGAAAAATTTTATATATAAAAAATTAATTTAAAAAAAAACGGCTCCGACGATTTTCAAAAAAAAAAATCAATAAATCAAGAATAAGGTTTGAATTTGTTCGGCATTTAAATTTTTGGAATGAAATGTATATACGAGGTACATTTCCAAATTTTTTTAATGAATTCTAATTATTTTTATATATTCAGTTTTTTTTTTGTGAGTTACGTGTAAGCTGTAAGTAAGAGTGTAATCAGAATTGCTTATAGTATATCTCTTATTTTAACACTACTTTTTGCAATTTAAGTAATCATAAATATTTAGTTTCAGCATGCAGGAGCAAGTTCGTACGACCAAGTCGTGCACATTTTTTTTTTTATAATTTGCACCCACTCAAGGGATTTTTATACCCTTTTTATGCCAGAGACACAGTGAGTGCATTAGGAAGACGAGAAGGGGTTGAAAAGGAGGTGTCGGTGTACATTGGTCTTAAATTCTTGAACATTGTAATGACTGGGAAAGACAGAGTGTGGAAGAGAGTTCCACATTCGCGTAGTACGGCTAAAAAATGATTCTCTATACTTAAGAGTACGTCCGAAGTTGGGCACATAACTTTGAGTGACGAAAAGGAGTAGTTTGTAATGAAAAAAATTGAGGATTTTTTGCGGTCATATGGCATTCGGTCAAAAAAGGAGTGCGGGAAAGTAGTTTGCGGACGTGGTCATATGGCTTGCGGTCTCGTGTCTTGCGGTCACGTGGTTTGCGGTCTGGCGCCCCCAACTCGACCAAACCTACACGCTCTACCTTTTTTTCTTTTTAGGCACAACATTCGTGAATCACCCTGTATAATTCTTCCATACTCATAAACGGATAAACCGATTAGAATAAACTTTTTTGAACGCGTTTGGGTGGAACCCTGGATGGTTTGGATTCTTAAATCAGCCCAACAGGTGTCGCTGCAGTCGGTATCTAGTGTATTATAATCAATACTGCATTTAAACGCCTAGATTTCAATCATTTTGTGTATGCATGATACTTTTTATTTTACTTGCTGGCCCGGCAAACGTTGTTTTGCCATATGAATAATTTCTAAGAACGACTGAGCGGCTTCAAACCAGGAGTAAGCTTTAACTATAAGATACCTTAAATCATATTAGCTGACCCAGCAAATGTTATCTTGCTATATAAATGTAAATTTTCGGAAATAGGTACTTGTCTTTATATACATACTTCTACGGTATGTGTGTATTTTACTGAACTCCTCCTAAGCGGTTGAATTGATTTGAATGATTTTTTGTATGCGTTTGGGTGGCGCCCTGGATGATTTAGATTCACAAATCAGCTAGCTGACCCGGGTTTGCCATATAAGTAGTTATTAAGAACTGCGATGTGGCTCAAAATTGATGGGGAACTAGGGGAAGGCTATAAAATACTTTTGTATCTTACTAGCTGACCCGGTAAACGTTGTTTTTGCATATAAGTAATATTAATGGTGCAAAATAATAACTTACTTATTGTTAGTGTGAAGACGTCGTATCGCTAAAAGCGATAAGGGCATGAAGTACCTTACCTATATAGAGAAAATTTCGTATTGATATGTTCCCCTTTTGCATTCATATTCTTCAGTTATGAAGAAAAACTATGATAATTACTGAAACGATCAAACTTCTAAGATTTGAGAAAAATAAAAGAGGCACACTTTTGCGTTGGGAATATATTTCTTCAAAATAGTATTCTGGAAAGTAAACGAACAGGGGCAATCGCTCGACCGTTTATTTCATAACCTTTGTTGTGAACAGGAATCTGATTTTGACGAGACTCAGTTTATTTCTTGATCCACTCCTTCTGAGTGTGTCAAAGACAAGGCCTCGGCCGAACGTTAATTCAGTGAAGTTTGCTGCTCGCTGACAGGTGTTCTGACTCGACCGTTTATTTCATGTATTCTTCCCCTCTGGAAAATACTCGAACAGGTGTAAAAGCTCAGCCGTTTATTTCACAGCCTTCGTTAAGAACAGGAGTCTTTTGATTTGACAACTCGGTTTATTCTTTGACCCACACCGTCCGTGCGTTTAAAAGACAGGGCGAAAGCCACTGTCAGAGGAGCCGCGACTATCCAAACACCTTGCCTAGAGGCAGGAGACAATTCATAGTCGCTGTGGCATTATTATTAAGTATTGTAAGCTATATTATTTGTAAAATACATTCGTATTAAACTCTGTAAGACTTAAGTTATTATTAAAAAAACAGCTGTTAAACGAAATTCAAGGTTGGCTGTGTTATTTGGTTTGGATTTTTAACTCGACGTTAGGTGCTTAGTCGAGAACACCCTGGACAGACTGAGCATACCTCAGCCTTAGGAAACAAGCATCACACCGTATAAGTTATTTATTATCATTTCATAACATACTAATAAGTCATGACGTACCTAAAAATAGCATATTAAAAATTAACAAAACGTTTTAAAGGGATGGAAGTAGAAGAAAGGTGTTTCACTTTTTAAAATGAATTAATAATTAACATAGTAAAACTTGAATGCTGAACTTACCTAAATGATGCCAATTCCATAGGATTAACATCGACAAGTCCTTTAACAATCACCGAACATAATGAGAAAAATAGTGATGAAAGTGTTGCAAGGATTATTCCCAGGTATGGACATGCCAATTTCGCTTTCAACGATGACAGCCAGCGGTGGGAGGTACTACTTGGACGCAGACCACCGACAAATTGGTGCAACTCTAAATTTTCAGGCATTTCTATACGTTTGTTATCTTTTATTTTTGAATCAATTGAGTTTATTAGCAAATGTGGTCCTTAACTATTTGTTTATTTATATCTGCATAAGTAGTTAGTCGTTTATCATAGAAAATGTATTAAATTTGCTTTTGTTAGTTTGTGTATGAGCTTACCATTTTTTTTTCGGTATGGAAGGAAAAATCGATGCCAAGTTTTGTTTTGTTATTTTTTACATGAAAATATATTGCGTTCTGTTTGGCGTTTTAAATATCTTTTGCTTACACGGTAGTTGTTGGATGTGCATGTGGTTGGCTCATGTTTAAGCCGAATTTTCAATAAATTTTAACAAAATATTAATAAACTTTTCCAAAAAGGAAGTCACTCCCAGTTACAACGTCTGTTTGTCTGCCTGTCGTCTACGTCTGGATGGAAGGGGTGCAAAAAATGACAGCAAGAAATTCCTATTTTCGAATTACGAAAATAATGAGTGCATTCTAAGTTCTCCGACTCTTTGACAAGCAACATTTTGTGATAATCAAATTAATGGCAACACCCTACTGTTACTATACGGTTGAAAATCTTTTCCTGTTCTGATTTTGGGGACCACTAAATCTGAAGTGTGTGTTTGTTTGGTTGAAAACTTTGATCGCAGGAACTACGAATGATAGGAAGCGGAAGTGAAAGAAAATGTTGCATAAACCTAAAATGTTATTAGGGGGGTTCACATGGACGAACATGCTCGACAACATTGGCTCGGTGTCAAAACGAACCCAACATCCGAATTTGCGTTCACATGAATGCTGATATTGTCAAACATCATTATTTTAAATTTTGTATAGCAAGAGCAAGCAGACGCAATATGCCGAAACAGAATTGGGCTCATTAAATCATAAATGAAATTGTCGAAGAAGAACAGGAAGAAAGGGAAACGAAAGAAAAAAAAAGAAAAAAAAATTGAGAAAAAAGAAATAGACGGAAGGGTAAGGACGGAAGGGTGGAGGTTTTTTGCAATTATTTCCATTATTCCCGCATGATATGAACACGACCGAGACATTTACGAAATGAAAATTAACACCGAAGTTGTCGAGCATCTGTTCGCACAAGTTGGGTGGTTGGACGAGCCACCCAAGTTATCAAAAAATTTTGAAATCCGTCCAACATGTTGGTCCAGCAGTTGTCTTTGTGTTCACATGATCGAGCATTGATGGCCAACGAGCCATGTTGTCGAGCATGTTGGTCCATGTGAACCCCTCTATTCCTTTTGAAGTTTTTGTGAATAGCACTGTGTTAACTGTATTATGCATGTTTCGTTTGACAATATAGATACTACGGGTTTTGTGTTCACCATTGTTAATAACATGCTTATAATGAAATAAAAATCCAAAAATTTCTCTTATTTGAAATAGCAGCTGGTGAAACCGTAATCGGGGACAGCTATTTAGCTTCGGCAAGGGAGGAAAAGGTCGCGACTCTAGGTATTATATATTCTCTATGACTCAGCCGTGAGTAAAATTTGTTTCCTGTTGTCCAAAGCAGTGTTACCACATGGCCTCTATAGAGTCAAAATGGACTCGTTTCTCTTCCTTGATTCGGGACTCATTTTTATCACGTTTGACTCGTTTTTTTGCAGACACAAATAGGTACAATTACTAAGAATTTTATATTTTGAAAAAAATAATCACATGTTTCTTTTCCTAAACGCTTGTATTTCGAACATTAAAACCATACAATTAATTTTTCGTATGTTCAAAATTAAAAAAAAAAAACAGATTTCTGAAAGAATTTAAATTTTTTTAGCATGGATGGGTTTTTTTTTTTTTTGTAAATGACTCGTTTTTCAAGCTTCTGGGACTCGTTCCCTGCGGTAACACTGGCCCAAAGTGGCAGACTTCCCCCACAGCAAATACGAGACTAAACGCAAGATTGTATGCGTACTATTTCGATTTTCTCTTGTTTTTTTTTAAGATTTATTAAGATTTTTAATACAAATATTGGTAAATGATGGTGCAATAATATGTTAAAAGTGCAAAAAAACAATATACTGTATTTATTTTTTATATTACATGCATTTTTGTGTATGTTTAAGTTTTTTTGGAAAATTTTGAGCTCAACGGAATCTTAAGCCGGATATACACAGTTCAAATGCTTGTCAAGCACTAGCGAATGTATTAATGAACAAGTCACACGTATAGATCGGGTGTATGCTTGAAGCAAAATCAAAATGTTTTGATTTTCCTTCAATCAAGCGTACTGTTTTGAAGTACTTAGTGTATATGCAAAGTTAATGATGAACAATCATACTTTGAATTATGCCTCATTCCGTTATAGGTTGATGAAAAAAGGACTCATTATTTGAAAATGGAAAACCAAAATTTCATTTTAGAATGGAACTCGAAGTGTATAGAAGTTTACCATCTTTGTGGAACGTCAAAGGAAAAGAGTATGCTAACAGGATTGTGAAAAACGAGCAAAACGGATTGTCTTAAAAAATATAAGGAAACTTATTCTCAGTTCATTGAGAAGATATTGATGCATGAACTGACTGCACTTTCAGCTTTTCCTTCATCCATATCCGTTTCCGTTCGTTTTTCTTTTTTAACGCCAGTGCATTTCCTATGGCGGGCGATGCAACATTCGTCTGTGTCTTTAACTTAAAAAGTTAGAACTCACTGGCAAAATAATCGAATAATAATTTGTTCTGTCACAAAACAGTCACTGTAAAATAAAAGATTGAAGACTTTGATTGATGTGTGTATAGGCAACTTCAATACGAATTTACTTATGGCGTTTTTAATTGCCAATCCTGGAAGTAAAAAAAAGCATTCTGAAAGCGTTCAATTGGGAAAAAGTGACAGTTCTGATTCTGAAAAGAAGAGAATTCCCTTCTGATTTTAAAACCAGAATGCTTCTTGTTAGATTCCAGATTGCCAATTAAAAACGCCATTATACACTTGCTCGTGCATGACAAGCATTTGAACTATGTATATCCGCTTTATTTTCGAAATATGAGCCCATGAAACCCTCCTCGACTCAAACCTGGGCATTGTATCTAACTCAGTGCGAATGTATTGGTGTAGTCTCTCATTTAAAAGCATTGGAAAACTAACACATCCTCACTGGGTTAGTACAAAACGACCAAATTGCAGCTTGTAGGCAAAAAGAGAGCGAACACCCGAAGTCGCGACTCTAGGTATTATATATTCTCTATAGTTTTGTGCATGAATCACAACAATAGAAAGCTCAGAAATGTCAAACTCGTATTATATGTGTAAAATCCGTGTACAAGTATTTGTAAATCCGTCTCCAAAAGAGATTCGAGAAAAAACAATCCTTCGAGAAATAAATTCAATTTCTTTGTGGTAAACAATTGCCAATTTTACGTCACGGATCAATTCTTGGGTTGTAAGAAAAGCCACATTTGGCGTTTTTCTTTTTTACATTTGAGCAGATCAGATCAGATTACAGAGATGTCAAAAAAATCTGTGTTTCTTTTTTAGCTCAGATATATCAGAGCTACAAATTTTCATGCTCGGAGCTAAATCTATTTGCTCAGGATAAAATGACCGAGCAAATAGAGCAGAAAGCTTAGCGAAGACAACTTCACTTGTTTTTTTCGAATTTTACAGACAAAAACAAACATAAAATTAAAAATGAATTATCAAGACAGTCGCGAGTTTATTGTAGGTAAACAAAGGTAAACAAAAAAATGTTTAAATAATAATAAGTAAAAAATTACATATCAGTGCTGAGGCTTGTTTCTTTATCAAATCGGAGGACATTGAATATGATCTGCTCAGAGCTTCGATTTGACACATCCGTGATCTGATCTAATCGCTCAGAGGAAAAAAGAAAAACGCCAATTATTCAATGATTGAACCCACCCAATTTGTCAAATTTGCTTTCGTTGTGACATTTCTGTATTCTGTCACTGTCAGTTGTGTGGTTTGGAATTTGGATGGTGTCGAATCCAGATGTGTTGTCATTTGTAAGAAGAATCGTACAATAATCAAAGAATTTAAATTTCTATCTTACCTTCGAAGTTTTATCATTTGGTTCAACTGTGAAAATTCTTAAATGCACGTCCTAATACAACAAATTGGAAATACAAAGTTCACTTAAACTTCGTACCCTTACAATGCCTGCCTCCAAAGCTAACCAATGAACAACCCAAGCAGCCAATACAATTATCGCTACTCCGAATTGTCTGCTTCATCCGAGGTTTTACCTACCTCTAATCCTAGTGTCATGTATACGAGAGATTGGAGAACAGCACTGCGATCACCGCCAACTTACAGACTCGGCAATCGAACGTTTCGCTTCAATTTCCATTTTGCCTTACTGGTGCTAGGTACTCTTTGTTTGGGTCTCGTTTTTTGCTACGTAAAAACAAAATCCACATCATCATTTGATGCGGTAGGTTCAACGGCTGATTTCAGTAGAGGCATCTACAATTCAACGTATCCGCTGACTCAGCCAAAATTTGCGCGTGGCATTCAGACTTATCGAATCGGAATGGTTGCCGATCTTGACACAGCCTCAAAAAACGGTCATACTTGGAGAAGCTTTTTTAAGAAAGGACATTTAACAATTCTCGAATCGAAAAAAGAAGTGAAAATAACTTGGGATGAGCAGGAACCCCAAGTACTTGAGAGCAGTTTTGCCCTAAAAGACCGAGGGATGGAATTGTCCGAACTGGTCACTTTCAATGGTAATCTTCTCAGCTTCGATGATAGAACGGGGCTTGTCTATAAAATAGAGAACGATAAACTTATTCCTTGGGTCATCCTTCTTGATGGCGATGGTCATTCAGCGAAAGGCTTCAAATCGGAATGGGCTACAGTTAAGAATCAAATGCTGTATGTCGGTTCAATGGGTAAGGAATGGACAACATCGCAGGGAGATTTCGAGAATGAGAACCCGATGTTTGTTAAAATTATTTCGCCTGGTGGTGAAGTTCATAGTTTAAATTGGTCATTCAACTACAAGGTGATTCGTGAGGAATCAATGAACATTCTCTGGCCAGGTTACATGATCCATGAGAGTGCAGTTTGGTCGGATGTTCACCAGAGATGGTTCTTTTTGCCCAGACGGTGTTCCAAAAATAAGTAAGCATCATGCAAATTTTGAAAACTGTTTTTACATTGTAACTGTTTTTTTTTTTGTCAGGTACAACGAAACCCAAGACGAACACATGGGATGCAATTTGCTTATAAGCGCTGATGACCGATTCACAAAAATTAAAACAGTTACTGTAGATAATAAAGAACCAACACATGGTTTTTCGAGTTTTAAATTTATTCCCGGCTGTGAAGATAAATATATTTTAGCCATCAAATCGGAAGAACTCAACGGAAAGACATCTACATTCATCACAGTATTCGATGTTGATGGCAATGTTATTTATCCCGAACAGAGAATACCAACAGATTTCAAATACGAAGGAATCGAATTCATATAGTTTATTTTTTAGTTAAATTTAAATATTTATTTAGTTTTAAAATATTGCCGTGTATATTTTGTAAATGTATTTTAGAATGATTTTAAAATTATTATTATTATTAGCTTCGATGTTTGTTTTAGTTTTTTATTTGTTACTAAAAAACGAAATTAATCTTCGAAGGGTAGGCACGTGCAATCAAGAGGACACAAGCGTCCACAGAAACCACTGTCTATCAACTCCTACTCTCCACCTGGTCGTGGTGAACAATCATGCATGAATCAAAAAACCGTTAAAAACAATTCAAAAATGATTATTATCATACCAGCTCCCGGCCTATAACGATAACATTGAATTACGAAATTATTTTTGCTTTAAACAATTATTAATTCCGAAGCCGAGCCGTATGTAATAGGCCAATTCCATACGTTAAAAGTTAAAACTGCTGCAACAAGGAAACTGCAATCAATATAATATTCTCGCAACATAAGCCTTGAGTTATTAAGCCAGTTCCACCTAACCAAAATCTCTCTGCGATCTCAGAGATATTTCAAGTGAAACAAACAATCTCAGCTGAGATCTCTGAGGTGAATTTATTTTGGCTTCGGTTTCTCACTCAGCTATTCTGTTCTGAATTGACTAATAAAAATGTACAACAACAATTTTCGTTGAGGACTGAGAATTACCTTCCACAAAATGAATTTTCCTCCGTCAAAGTGAAATAAAGATCTCAGTGGGATGTTGTTAGGTAGAACTGGCCTAATAAGTCAAGCTTATACTTACTTACTTACTTAAGATGTCGCTACAGTCCGTTGAGGACTTGGGCCTCAATCAACAATCTCTGCCAGCCAGCTCGTTCCATAGCAAGCTGTCTTCAGTTTTGTACTACAAGTTGATTAAGGTCCTCTTCCACTTGAGTGCGCCACCTGAGTCGCGGTCTTCCTCTCCTCCTACGTCCCCCGTGAATAGTGTCGAAGGCTTTCCAGGCCGGAGCTTTGGTGTCCTTCTGCTGTAAATGACCGAGCCATCTGAGTCTTTGGACCTTGACCCTTCTGGCTAGGTCCATGTTGTTGAACAACCCGTAAAGTTCGCTGTTATATCTTTTTCGCCATTCCCCTTCAATGCACACGGGCCAAAGATGACCCGAAGAACTCTCCTCTCGAAACAGCCTAAGGCACTTTCATCTGATTTTGTCGAGGTCCATGCTTCTGCACCAAGAATCAGGACTGGATAATGAGGGTGTTGTACAATTTTACCTTAGTTGCTCGAGAGAGGGCTTTTCCACTCAATTGCGTTCTTAGCGCAAAGAAACATCGATTAGCAAGAGTTATTCTTCGTCTGATATCGGCGCTGGTGTTATTGCCCGTTTATAGCGGAGCCTAGGTAGACAAACTCCTCTACTACCTCGAAGTTGTATGCGTCTATTGTGACGTTCTGTCTGAGCCATCGGTGTTGGGTGTCATTCCTCGAAGACAGCGTATACTTCGTTTTTCCCTCATTTACCGCTAAACCCATTTTTGCCGCTTCTGTCTCAATTCTCACAAATGCGCCATTGACATCACGCTGTGTTCTTCCCATTATATCAATATCATCGGCGTACGCGAGAAGTTGAACAGACTTTTGGAAGATAGTGCCTCTGGTGTTGATGGTGGAGTTTTGCACTATCTTCTCAAGAACGATGTTAAAGAAATCGCACGACAGTGCATCGCCTTGTCTGAATCCTTTTTTGACGTCGAAAGATTCCGTTAGCTCGTTGCCACTCTTAATGGCGTCGTGTGAGTTCTCCATCGTCATTTTGCACAAGCGAACCTGCTTGGCAGGGATGCCAAAACTAGACATAGCTTTATACAGTTCGTCTCTGTAGATGCTGTCATACGCGGCCTTAAAATCTATGAAAAGATGGTGGGTATCGATTTGGAGTTCATAGGTCTTCTCAACGTGAAAATTTGGCTTATACTGAGGACATTAAATTGATTGCAGTTTCCTTGTTGCAGCAGTTTACACTTTAAAGGCATCGACTGATTAAACCGTTATAATCTGCATCGTATGATCAGTGAATCTGAGTTCTATTTCAGAATTATGGTTTTGGTCTTGTTTTTGGGAAATTTTACCTGTGTGGTCGTCCGAATAAACGAGATGTTTCAAGTAAGATATAACAGTCTATTGGATACCTCCATTTCTTATCAGGGAACCATATTCAATAATCAACAACAAACAAATGCAATCCCGCTTGACTGAAGTCACAATGAGCGTCACAAGCTTATAAAAAATCGTTTTGCTTTAATTGAAGTTAAGAAAAAAGACTTTAAAGTAGAGTTATGTACACATTGCAAAAATATAGAAAAATATACAACGGCCCAAATTAAAATTACTTTGTGACTTCAGCTATAGTCGAAGGATCAAGGCCAGCAATAAGCATATCATCCTTTTGAATTCTTCCTTCATTTGCACGAATTTCTAATCTGTTGGAACAAAATCACATAATGGAGATCAAAACGTAAGTGTTGTCGATAGAATTTAATGGTTCAGCTAGCTTAGAGGAACTGTTATTTCCCCAATTAATGGTCAAAAGCTTTAAACTGAGCATACATACCTGTTTGCATTGTGATTAACATTCCAAAGATTAGGCAAGTATTTGGGCTGCATTGTTTGCAGAAAATGTTCTCGCCATAGTTTTTCCAGTTCAATAAGTCCACCGAGCTTCTCTTGATATTCTTGAACGACTTTCAAACCATGTGGGATGTATTCAGAACCAACATTTTCTCTTTAAATTAAAAAAATAAATTTAAAGTTTTACAGAGGCTGCAATCAATAAAAAATTTGAATATTCATACAAAACATCCATATTCGCACACTCGTTCAACATTTCGGCATTCAACTGCTCAGCATTTTCATAATGCTGGAGAATAATTTTTTCCAGTTCGTCTCGCCGCCACTGAGGGATGCGATCACCGTTATAAAGCAAAGCCCTTGCAGCTGATCGAAGTTGTCTAAATGAAATGCAAACCGGTTTATTCAAAAAATATTTATGAGAACTTAAATCGAACTTATACTTTAACTCGGGAA
Source organism: Sphaerophoria rueppellii (assembly GCA_920937365.1). NCBI lineage: Eukaryota > Metazoa > Arthropoda > Insecta > Diptera > Syrphidae > Sphaerophoria > Sphaerophoria rueppellii. The sequence goes on from CAKKXW010000005.1 coordinate 44,939,374, forward strand.
TTTCTGTTACTTTTGGAGCGCCTTCCTCATTCAAATATGGAGCAGCACAAAGTTTGCTTAGTTTGTGGCGAATTTTTAAGTCTGAGATGTTACTTCTCTGATGACATTGCGGACACAAAAGTAAAACATCGTGCGAGGTATGCGATTTCATTACTACTGGAAAGTGTTTTCTGTATTCTCGGGGAACAATGTTCTTCCTGATGTAGGCATCTTTACGACCACATACAACACATTGATTTTCCTTGGGTGTTTGATAATAACGTCCAACTTCCCCAACAGCCCGACCAGCGGGTTCAAAATTTAAGCGAACGGTGAATGGATCAGAGTTGACTTCTTCGCCAAGATTTTGATCTATATACCTGGGAAATCAATGTTTAGCAACAACCTTTTCTCAAGTGTAAACAAACCATTGCGCTTTCTTCCGATCGCAGGTGCAAAGCAAATCGCCATCTGGTGCTTCCAATAAACAATTGTCATATAGAGTCTTAGATCTTGTGCTTATTCCTCTACTTTGGGGTTTCTTAAACATTACATGCCCGGATCTTTTCGTATTCGAATTACTTCCCACAAAATTGTTTTGCTTGCTAAAACTTTCTTTAAAACGCATATCTAAAAACCCATCAATTTCTTCGAGCACATCTTCTAAATTAGACAAATAACTTTGCCAAAAGTGCCTTCAAAAGAAGTGAGTGTTATAAACGACTTTTTGAATTGAAAAACTATTCTTACCTCTTTTTCAAAACATTTGACATTGTTTTAAATATTTCCACTGCGACTAAGGCGTCTTTGGCGGCATATTCAATCTGGGAACTAGTTAGATTATTGGCTTCCCAGTCGGAACAGACTAATCGCCAATTTTTATCCAGTCGGACATTGAGTATCGACTTGGACATCTTTGCTAATCCCTCCGATTTTTGATTGGTCAAGACGGCAAGGTACCTCAAATCAAAGGTACTTGCGACACCCATTCCATAGTCGTATGCAAGCTTACCAGCATCGTCATGCGCTCCAATGCCAACTTTAATGACTTTATCATCCTCCAAAAGTTCCCTTAGGCTCACCGGTATAGTTTTAAGACAACAGAGACGAATCAAAGCGCAGAGACCCCTATGTGAGGCTAATTGCAGCAAGGCAGTTGGTCGACGTTTTCCACCAACGGTTACCCATTCACAGTCAAATCCAAGAACTCGATACTCATTGCAGTGCCTAAAGGCCAATGAAATTATGTTTATGAAAATGCGGCAGGTTAGTTAACAGCAAACAAACTTTTTTAGAGTAGCTACAATTCTTTGGCAATCGTCTGTAGTTTCAATCACTTCAACATGCTTGTGCCTTAGTGGGTTACGGAAATCGTAGGCATATTTTAAATGTTGAATTATTTTGTGTCGATTTTTGATGATGATACATGTCAGGCCTATACCAATTGTAGCCAGAGCAGCATTAGTCAAATTTCGTTTATCTTCCGACATTCGGCACTTAAAATAAATAAGTAGGTAAATAAAATAAATGAATCCGGGACAAACAAAAATTATTTAATTGAAATTTATCCTTTTAACTCATAGTTCTTGTATTTTGTCAACATGAAATCTTTTTACCGCTTTCCATTTGTGTAAGAGATTGACTTCGGCAGTTCGGCTCGGCTCAATCTGTAAATCGGTTTCACAATTTATTGCAATGTATGGTGAAATGTTAGGTGTCAATTGATCTACCAGCTTAAAATCGACTTTTTAGCTGATCACTGTGAAAAAAAACAGGAACACATTTAGAGTTCATGCTCTGTTCCTGAAAAGAAAAATGCCTCTTTTCATTCCTCGTTGAATTAATTGACGAAATAAAAGTTTGAGAGCGACTGGTCTTGATAATTTCATTTGACAGAAAAATATTTTCCTTCTTTCTGTCAAAAACACAACACACGTGTGTTCTGTGTTATATTTTTCGGTTGAATTTTATTAAAATTTTAATAAAATTCTCTGAAAAATGCGTATCGAAACGTGTTATTTTTGTTCCAGCAAAATCTATCCTGGACATGGGGTACAATTTGTAAGAAATGACTGCAAGGTGAGTCTCTATCATCAAAACAAACATTACCCAAGAGAAGGTATTAAAATCAGAAAATACATTTTATAGATTTTTAAATTTTGCCGTGGAAAATGCCACAAAGCTTTTAAAAGGAAGAAGAATCCACGTAAGGTGCGCTGGACAAAGGCCTTCCGCAAGGCGGCTGGCAAAGAATTGGCTATCGACCCCAGCTTTGAGTTCGAGAAGCGGCGCAATGTACCCGTTAAATATAGCCGTGAAACCTGGAACAAGACATTGGACGCTATTAAGAAGGTTGTTGAAATCAAGGAGAAACGTCAAGAACAATTCGTTATGGAACGTCTGCGCAAAGGACGTGAAGTTGAAATCCAAATGGATGTTAAAAATGTCCAACAAAACATCTCACTCATCCGATCACCTGCTGTTGGTTTGAAGGAGCGTCGTGCCAAGGAAGAGGCACAGGAAGCAGCTCTGATGGAAGAGGAAGAAGACGAGGAGAACATCACCTATGTTGATGCCCGTGAGCTGGAGAAGAAACTAGAAGAAGGTGGTCTCGACGAAGATATGGAAATGATTGCGGCGAAATAATGAATTCTTGATTTTAGTGTTTAACTTGATGTAGATTTAAGGGAATAATTATTATTATAAGCGTTTCGAGAAACAATACTTGTAACTTTTGTTTTTATAAAAAAAACTTGTTCCAGTAACTTTGCGGCTGTTTATTTCTTTCTTTCTTCTTGATATTCCACCGTCAAGAGCATATGATGTCAGTGTCTGAATTCAGTATGCCGAACAAACTGTTCCAGCTGTGCCGCATGACGCCAAACAATACGCAGTGCATTGTTCAAATGGGCAACAGCTCATCTGAGTTGTTTCATACATGCGTAGGGTTTAAACAAGGAGACGCGCTGTCATGTGACTTCTTCAACATAGTCCTGGAGCAGATAGTGCGCAAGGCAGGTGTGTGAGCACGGAAAACACTATCTGCAACAAATCCACCCAGTTCCTAGGCTATGCGGGCGACATTGACATCATCGGTCGATCCTAGAGAGCTGTGCTTGAGGCCTTCACAGCGATTGAAGAACAGGCGAAACTCGTTGGTCTTGAAGTGAATGAGGACAAAACAAAGTACATGCTATCAACAAACAGAGCAACATCTGTCCACCGCCTAGGAAAAAACGTCACTGTTGGTAGCAGCAAATTTCGAGGTAGTTAAGGAGTTCACCTACCTTGGAACAAACATCAATCCCACAAACGACACCTTAGTGAAGATCCGAAGAAGAATTACCCTAGCTAACCGCTGCTACTTCGGTTTGGCCAAACAACTGGGATCAAAACTTCTCCATTGAAAGACAAAGTGCCTTCCGTACAAGACTTTGATTTTACCAGTCCTAATCTACGGCGGGACGTTCTTAAATTCTTAATCTAAATGTAGGGAACCAAAACCGATTGCAGTTTGAGTGTACAAATAAATTGATCCCTTCCCATCATTTTCTCTCTTTTTTTTGCTGTTATATGATATCACTAACCTACTTATTCGACTCTCAATCCATGTAGGATCTCATCCTGAGACATAGCAGCCTTCCAACGGTAACTGTCAATCGCGTGCACTCTCCAGTCATCAAAATCAAGCACTGTCATTTACATTCCGTAGTCACTTTGTCCTTGTACTGGAGGTTCGGTGTTCCTTATCGTCTCGAACCGGTCTGCTAAGAGAAGACTTTTTTAGCTGGAGTGTTGTCGTCATTCGCTCGATGTGGGTGCGCCTATGTTGTTGTCTTTTTTTTCTTGGCTTTCTCAACTCGACATCGACATCTTGGTACAGCTCTTACAGTTCGCAGTTCTTCTCCATTCGCCATCGTCGCATACGGGACCGAAAATCCGTCGAAGGGTTTTTCTTCGAAACTGCCCAGTATCAATTTCCCTTTTGTACCTATCAGCACTCGACGCTGGTCATTAGAAAACTGATAAAGCATTGCATACTTTTATGAAGAAACCGATTATGTCTATACGTTTGCACGCTTACAGGCATCCAAATGACAATGAGTCATGCTCTAATGCTTCTTCGTGCGTGCAACAAGTGTTCATCGATTTACACAAAAAAGAAAAACTGCCGAAGGTGGTGGTAAAAAATTAGAAAGAGCACACCCTACAGAATTTAAAAAAGTGGTTCCCGAAACCCATTGTTAATTTTCCCAAAGTCCAACGAATCCACTCCAAATTTATTCGGTGGGAAAGAAATTTTCGAACTCTTGTATGCCTCTTGTTTAGCTGCATGTGCTCGCCGGCACTCATGGTCAAACCAGGGGTTTCGTTGTGGTGGCCGTGTAAGCCCTAGCACTTTAGCGGCATATCTGATGACTGCTTGGCAGTGTTGCCACTGGTTCTCTAAATTTTGTGCTGGCTGAAAAGGACTTCGAAAGAGGTTTTAGGAGACACGATCGGAAAAGGATCTAGCAATCTCTTACGATTGTAGCTGCTTGATCGGGATATCCGCATTCGTACCTTGGCTACAACAAGGTAGTGATCCGAGTCGATGTTGGCACCTCGGAATGTGAGGACATCATGCATGCTAGAGAACTGTCGTGCATCGATCGCAATGTGATCAATTTGGTTGACGGTTCATTGATCAGGAGATTTCCATGTATCCTTGTGGATATCGAGATGTGGGAAACGCGTACAGCTTAGCATTAAAATCTCCAAGGACAATTTTAATGTTATATCTAGGGCATTGCTCATAGGCCTTGTCGAGGAGCTCGTGGAATTTGTATTTGGTGACTGCATCGTTTTCCTCAGTGGGGGCGTGAGCGCAGATGAGGCTTATGTTTGTGAATTTAGCCTTGATACGGAATTGTCGTGATGCGCTCATTCACTGAGTTGAAACTCAAGACCTTCCTCCTGAGTCGGGTCGCAACTACAAATCCACATCCAAATAGACGCTGATTTTGTTCCCGGTAGCAGTCGCCGTAGTAAATATCGCAGTTGTTCATTTTACACAGGCCCGGACCATCCTATCGTATTTCTTGGATGTCAGTTATATCTGCTTTATAGCAGTCAAGAGCTTCCGCTAGTTGTTCGGCTGCACGTGGTCTATTAAGGGACCTAACATTCCAGGTGCGAAACTGAAATTCGTTGGCCTTAAACCATTTGCGTGGGTCGTCATCATTGATTCCGTCCGTACTCGAAGCTTGTTGCCGGCCAAACCGCTAAGTAGTTCATTCTGACTGGAACTGTAGACGCCAACGTTGATTCCATGGAGTTCTTCCGCTGCCGCGTGTTGAAAAGTAGACATGCCTCAGTAGACGCATACCTCCTCCCCATCTCTCTCTTTGCTGCCGCCAAACACTTCCCACTGGGGTTGGAATCCAATCTTCGGTTGAAGATACTAAGCACCCGATGTTCACCGCGGGGAGATGGAGAGTAGGAGCTGATAGACAGAGTTTGTTGTGGACGCTTGTGTCCTCTTGAATGCACGTGTCTACCCTTCGAACATCAACTCTTGTTACAATAAGTGTTTTGTGTATGTAATTTCAAAAGCAGGAAAGAAACAATTGTAATTTTAAGTTTCGAAAATTTAAGTTTATTTGAACCACAGAATAAGTTGTTTCCTCGTGGATTGATGAAAAACAAAAGAGGACGAAGATGCCGGATATTTCATGAATCATGAGGTTGACAATAGGCCAGTTCCACCTAACAACATCTCACAGAGATCTCAATCAAAGATTAAATATGTAACAAGATGGGAAACTGACTTACGTTTCACTCCCTAGATCCCGCAATTTTCATATTCCTTCATTTTCTTTTTCTTTCTGTCTACATAAATACATGTGAGTTACAAAAACAAAGCGATGAGGTGAGATTTTTCTATTTTTCACAGTTCTCTTTTGTTTGTTTTCGCATTTTCAACAGTTCTCTTTTGTTTGTTTTCGCTTTTTCAAATTTAACGTGGATTACTAGATTGAATTTTGAAATTGTCAAACACGTTCTTCTCAAACTCACCATGAAAAGAGTTGAATTATGATTTTGGATGCGTCCCGAAACTTTAGACCGAAGCTATATTTTCTTGTGCCTTACATTAAGTAATGCTTATATGCAGAAACGCATTAAAATGTTTAAAAGAATTGGCTCAAAATTATAGTCCGATAATGAACAATATTAAGAGTATTAAAAGTTATAATATTCTGATTCCAGTGACGCTTATCACGAGAAGTAGATTAAGTAGAAATCTCGACTTTTCTGAAATTTAGGGTAGAAAAAACGTAGTATTATACCAAACGTTCTTTAATACTAAGTTTTGACCCACGAATATGTCACCTAGAGCATATAATAGCACTGTTCTCAATCTACTTCGCTAAATCTTGTGATAAGCGTCAATGGAATCAGCATATAAAATAATTAATACTATTTATTTTAAATAGATAAGGATGTACAAAATTTCCATCACCGTCAAAATTTGAACCTTTGTATATCTATTTGGGGAGTAGTCTCAAGATGGAAAACGATGGTGGTGTCATCTTTAGAATTTTTCTGAGAAGCAGTTTTTTTTTACATAAGTTTGTATTGTGTGTTCTCAGCCTGGTTTGACAGAAAATCTGTCAAACCAAGCAGAAAACCAATATTGGTAGTACTAGCTGTTCCATATAAAAAGATTTGAACGAACCAAATAATAAAATTTCACGAACAATTTCTACGCCGTTTTTTTTTTTTTTGTTGATATTTGCTTACCAAATTTACACTTTTTGTGAACATATCCATTAACTCACCTTTTTTTTCAAATTTAACTGCCAAAATTATTCCCCTTTGGTGAATAGACGGATTGAAAGAATGTATTTGTGAAAACACGCACACATCTTAACAATCCGTAAATTTTAGCTTGTAGGCAACTGTCACTTTGACAGCCTTGTTTCCCATCTTGTTACTTATTTAATCTTTGTCTCAATGTCGCTTTGACTGAGGCAAAATCATTTGGTGGAACAAAATTCTCAGTTCTCATTGAGATAAAATGCTTACCTTACAAATTGTTGTTGTGCATATGTCAGTCACGTCAAAATAGCTGAGTGAAGAATCCGTCAATCCGTCAGCGTCAACGCATACGTTGCTGCCAACGTATTTGCCGGATGGAACCGTCCCATAGAGCGCGTTGTAAACTTTGACAATCTCATTTGTTTGATGTAAAAATTATTCCCAAAACCGCAAATCTGAACAAAAAAATTTAAATAAAAATATCAAAATCGAATCAAAATTATTTTTTTGCACATAATTTTGATAATTCATTGCTTTTCCTTGTTGCTGTGGGAACACATTGAATTGACTGCTCGTCAAATTCAGTTGTCAACGGATCAACGGACGCAAAAAGTAGAAAGTTGAGCAACTCTATCCGTCGTATCCGTCACATGCGTTGCTTATGGGACGAGTTTCATTAGAATATGTATATTCTATTGTGCTGTCAGTTGAAATCGTCAACGCTGACGCACTGACGGATTCTCTTGGGTCGGCCCCTTAAGAAATCGAATCCAAAAAATTTTCATCTCAGAAATCTCAGAAAAAAATCTCAATTCTCAGCTGAGATTTTTTGTTCCACCTAAAAAATCTCTGAGATCTCATGTGAGATGTTGTTAGGTGGAACTGAAGTGCGTTTTTGCGCTGACTATAGTTGATATAGTTGACTATAGTTGACTATTTCTCGTTTTTGCACGCCAATAGTTACGTTTCGTAACCACAATTGTCGTTTTTGCGGTCAGTGTTAAAGTGTCAAATTGTAACTATTTCTAACTATTCCCAACTCTACTCAGGAGGTGAGTTGAAAATGGTTGATGTGTCAAAGTCTTTTTTTTCTGTTTAATGGTGTTTTTAATGACTCAAAAAAAAAAAACATTCTGTTCGTGCATTTTTTACCGTCGTAGTTGTCCGTATCCGTGCCGCCGCAAATTTAATTCCAATCAAAAGATTTCTGTTCGTCTTCAATTAAAAATATTTAATTTCAAAAATATAAAGAAAATAAGATTCCCCTTACAAATTTTAAAGCTCCACGAGTCAAACTGAAAATCCTCAGTCACTACGAGGAGATACACACCAAGGAAATGATCGCATTTCCAAGTGGCTTAAAATTCAGCACCAATTTCAAGAATCATTCTCTTACCGGTCACAAACCCTTCCAATCGAATTGGCTATACTGCAATCCGCAAACACTCCTATTTCAACTGCAACTGCGTGGCGACTTGCAGGCTGCCAAAGATGGCCAAAACAGTCAGCGTCTACGTTCGGTTAGTTTACAAAAAGTCATCGAAAAACTCGAGGACATGGACATGGTTTTGGAGGATAAGTTGGCCACTGCCCATGAGCATAATGATTGTCGAACGTCAGTCCGCAGGAACGGCAAATGGAAGTTACTCTGCATGAGAAGAAATTGACGCAGCGGTGAATGGAGCTGACTGAGGAGAAAATTACGAAGATCACAGGAGAAAAGGACAATTTGGAGAGGAAGCTCAATGACGCTCCCGCAGAAGTCAAGCATAAGGAAACCCAAATCAATGATTGAAGGACGAAATCGGCATACATATTTGAATTCATTGTTTTTATGTTTGTTTATGTTTGCAATAAAAAATGTTTAATTAGTTTCGGAGAATAAAGACTTTTTTCATTTATTTATATAAAATCACGAACTAGATATTGGTATTGAGAGTTTTTCACTGAATCTGGGAGCCGCAATTAGGAGAATATCAGGAGCTGGCTTACTTGGAACAGCTTGAAGATTTCTTTATGGAGGGTGGTCTTCAGTCTCTTTCTCTTTTCTTTTCTTGCTGTGGGTTGTTCAAAAATAAATAAATATTTTCTAATCTCAATTGGCTTTAAAATCTTACCATATCAAGATCATTCTTGAATTTTTGAAATAAATTTAGAGCAACAAAAATTGTTATGATCAAAAGAAAAGAAAAATGTAACCTCAAAAGATTTGTTTTTTTTTTCTTGTTTGACAGATCAACCAAACCTAACTAAAAAGCGTTTTTGGATGATTTCAACTATTTCTAACTATTTCAACTATGACACATCAACCATTTTCTTTTTGACATAAAAACTATAGTCAACCTATCGTCAGCGCAAAAACGCCTTCTGGCCTAACGCTATCGTTCAGTTCGTATACATACGATTTGCTTATTGTTCGGGTAGCAGCATAGTGCTACCAAATAATAATTAATTAGTTAAATATTTAACAAAAATGTTTGATTAACCACAAACCACAAACTTTTCTTTGACATTTTTTTTTTATTTTTTTTTTTTTAGAGAAATGTCACATTTCCGCACGTAAATTGAGAAAGAAAAGTGAGTATACGTCCGAAAACAAAACTGAACGAAACCGAGCAATCCGCATTATGGCTGTGATATCGATTTGCATGTATTTGGGAATTTTCGTACGTCAACGTACGCACCCTCCGACTATTATAGTTGGGCCTTAATGCAAACGTAACAAATTAAATCTATTTTTCTCTGTTTTTGATTAAATTTATTCTGGAAACCTTGTTTTTTGTTTGCACGCATATGATCCCAGTATTTTCGGAGTAGGAACGCACTAATCGAATCATTATTTAAAAATAGTTATGATAACTAATTTTTTTTTGGTTTGTTACAAGTAACAACCATAAATTTGATAAATTGGGAAAAATGTATCGATTCTTGAAGTTTACCAGGAATAAAATTGACTGCAAAAACATCAAGCAATTAAATTCTTCTCATTTTCAGAAAATATTCTGGACATAATTCGGTTTTAAAAGAAAGTAAAACAATTCCATTTATTGATGTTATTTTTATTGTTATTATAATGACGTTATATATTTATTTTAAATATTATAATAAACAAATATTAACGTGGCATAGATTCCGATTTACATAATCAATATAAATAAAGTTCATTAAATTAATAATTTATTGGTTTCTTTTACAAAGTATATTTTGCTTAACTAAATATTTTGTGTAAAAGATATTTATTAACCTTAATTCTTTGGTAGTTTAGCAAACTTAAAATGCAAAATAACTAACTTAACTTGTTTACCTTTAATAATCAAATTAGTGGTCGTTCTAATATTTGGATTTGCTGCTTCGCTCTTTTGCTTCTTGGCAAGGGATTGCTAAAATATGTATCCTTTCCTCAAATTTATATTTTCTCCAGGTACAATAATCCAAACAAATATATCCAAGGATGCTTCTTGCATACAAAATTTAATTACAAACAGATGAAGAACACTTGAATGGGGATCCACGAAGCACATGCGACAGTCTTTTTTCCCCAGTTTCTTTTTTTTTTTTTTTCGTAAAACTTAACCACTACGACATTAACTACGACAACAAAAAATACCGGTTATGAAATTTAATATGTTCATTGTGCATGTGCAAGACCTAAGCACTTCAACTATCTGATTTTTAAAAAGGCAACATTACATATGTAATGTATATGGAAAAAGAAAACAATGAAGTCGGATAGTACTTAAGACAAGTCGATATTAACAACGAAATAAATATTCTTCGAAGCAGACAAAAACAATACAGAATTTTTAAATGGTGTTTAGGAAGCATGTTCATGTACAGCTGCGAGCAATGAAATAGTAGTGAATCTTGGTAAATGAATTTTGCTACACATAATGCATAAAGTGAACCATAGGTCTTTTTTACGCATAAATTAATGAACGATCATATGTGGCAACTCTGACCATGCATTTGAAGTATTCAAAATCTAACCGTTATCTTTTACCGCTTATTTCATTCCTTTGTTGCATTTTTCTAAGCGAGCAATAAAATAGTAACAACAAGCATAAATATATTATTAATAATTAATTTAAAGCAAAATATTTGATTTATTGTACAAAAAGAGTTTTTATTAGTTTTTTATATTTTTGTGTTTGTATTAAACAACAAAATGTATTACTGTGTAATTCAGCGGGACGAGCCAAACATTGTAGCGAAGAAAAAACCATTTTCATCCAAAACCTAATAAAACAAGGAACAACCTACAAGGTGCGCTAAATGTCGACCATCAAAGTCAGCAGTTGATATCCGCGACGAGTTTAACCTAACCTGCGGTGTTCATATGATAAGAAGACGTCTACGAAAGCACAAACTGAATGCTAGCAGCCCATGTAAGGTGCCGCTTTTGAAAAAAAATTCATCTGACCTTCGTCTGCAGTTCGCCAAAGAACATCTGGCTTGGCCTATTGAAAAGTGGCGGAATATTTTGTGGACAGATGAGTCCAAAATTGTTCTGTATGGTGGTAAGGGATCTCGTCAGTATGTAAGGCGTCCCCCTAATACAGAATATGATCCCAAAGGTGTGGGTCCAATCCATAAAATCAATGAAATTATGGACAAGCATGCTTACGTGAAATGGACATTCCAGCAAGATAACGACCCGAAGCATACAAGCAAGTTGGCAAAAGAATGGTTTCGTTCCAGTGGAATTGAGGTTATGGATTGGCCAGCTCAATCTTCCGACCTCAATCCCATTGAAGACCTGTGGACAGATATTAAAAAAGCGGTATGGCAATGGGATGCTAAGCCAAAAACAACAGCGAACTTTGGGCTGTAGCTCAGCACGCTTGGCAGACTATACCATTAAGGAGATGTGAAGGCCTCGTAGATTCCATGAAAAAGCGATGTAAAGCCGTTATTAAAAATACCGTTATTTCACGAATAATGTATGTTGTTCTCCTTCACATTGGAGATCATGGTAAATATCGTCTTTGTTTTAAACAACTCAAAAGTATACTAAATTTCAGCAACCACTACTCTTTTATTGCTCGCAGCTGTACTTCAAAGGCAAATCAATGAAATATGTAAAAAAATTACGTTACAATATATTAATACTTTATGTAAGTTTCTTTTTAGTATGTATTGTTATTGTTTTTTATGAGTAATAATATTGTTCCATTCGTTATTGTTATCAAGTCCATTATACTTATGTTTTCATTTTTGCTATATTTATCGTTTAGTTAAATATTTTTGCACATTCTTGAAAATCGATACAAAATGATTATATTTTAATAATAGATAACATGATAAGAAATGTACAAAGAACAAAAATTAATAACAAACATAGAGTAGTTTGTGCTTTTTGTACAAACGTGATAAAAAAAAAAAACAAATACGGAATGTATTAAATATTCATTTGAGCAAAAAATATAAGCAACAAAAACGGCGTGAAACGCTAAGAAAAATTTACAAAAATAAAACATCAAAATTATTTCAATACAATGTATAAATATATGCTGTCCAATTCTAAATATTCCGCGGGAATAGTTCACCCCAGGAGATGTGTTCTGCCGGGGAGTGATTTTCCTTATTCTGAATTCCCCGGGAGATTATTTTTCATATGAAACGAGAGCAAAGAGTTGCCAGAAGCTCATAAAGGAGTGTATTTAATCAATACCGTTGAAGAAATCTTTCCCAATTTTGCCGCATGCTCCCCTACAGGCCAATGCCGTACAGGTAGCGACAATCTGATCTGGCTATGTCATGCCTTGGTTTGGAAATTAAATTGATTGATTTTGGTTTGTTGTGAAGGGCTGATCCTGCCTAGCTAGCTCATCTGCCTTCTCATTTCCCTCATAGCCCCTATGGCTCGGTACCCAGCTTAGATTGACGCTCATATCAAGTTCCTTGAGTGCCTCTCTGCATTGTTGGACCAGTTTAAAGTATCATAAGGCTGAATCAATGGCTTTAATAGCTGCCTGACTGTCTGTTAGTATAGCTACATTTTAGTTTTGTCGGATAGTTTTAAGGGCTATACAAGCTTCTCTTATCGCTAACAATTCTGTCTGGAATACACTGCAAAACGAGAAGTCTATAGGATTTTGAAATCTTAAGAGATTCGCAGAAGACACCTGCACCAACATCGCATTCCATTTTGAACCATCTGTGAAGTTAGTTGTGTCGAAGTCTTTCGTCACATCGCCTTCCTCCCAGACGATTCTTGACGGGAGCAAGACCCTTAACTTCTTTTAGGTGTTTAGGGTAGGAATGCAGTAATCGGTGGTTGTGGATAAGATGTCTGATGGTATCAGGCTTGTTTGGTTGCCTATTTCTTTGAGTCTCAAGATACTGCAGGACACCTGATATTTAATAAAGAGGTCAATCGGAAGAAGGTCCAGGATGACGTTAAGTGCATCCGTTGGACAGGACTTGATTGCCCCTGATATCCTACGCAAGCATTTCTCTGCACCTTTGTAAGCTTGTTTACTATGTAAGCTTTGCTGAGAGCAGGCCACCAAGCAATGGAACCATAAACAAGTATCGGTCTTACAACCGCTGTGTATGTCCATTTTATCATTTTTGACTGGAGGCCCCACTTTTTGCCGAAGGTTTTGTTGCAGGCGTAGAAGGCGACACATGCCTTCCTCACCCGTTCTTCAATGTTAAGCTTCCAGTTTAATTTGGTGTCTAGTATTACGCCCAGATATTTAGCACTGGAAGACAATGATAGTGTTTGTCCGTTTAACCGAGGTAGAGTGAAAGGTGGTACCTTGGTTTTGGTGGTTAAAACATCAACTCGGTTTTGTTACTGTAAACACCTAGTCCACAGCTCGCAGCCCAGGTGCTTACTTTCTTCAAAGCCATATTAGTGATATCACTGATCACGCTTGGAAATTTTCCTGAAACTAGAATGACCAAATCATCGGCGTACGCAACCGCTTTCACTCCACTACTCTCGAGTTTCACAAGAATGCTGTTCATGACCAAAAGCCATAAAAGAGGAGACAGTACACCTCCTTGGGGTGTTCCTCTGCTGGCATATTTGGCACGTTGAATATCGTAACTTTGATTGAATGCTCCTATTCCGTCCAATCGAGATAACCATCAGAGCGGAATTTTCTCAGATTTCCTGCGAATTTTGCTTCGAGGTAGTTCTCCGTCAGGCAAAATGTCTCCGATTCAGATATGAAATCGGAGAAAATTCCGCTCCGACGGTTACCTCGATAAGGCCAATTACTTAGCATGGGTATTATCCATCTGTCTCTATATACAATGGCCTCCATTTTTCCCGAAAAAATTTGTTCCCTTTTTCGAAGATTGGGAAATATAAAAAGGAAATAAATTCCGGAGACTTTTTGTTTGAAATAAGAGAAAAGGGAAAAGGGAATGTCAGTGGAGCGTTTGTGAGCCTTGAAACGGAGACCAGGAAGATGGGTTAACGTGGGCAAGACCAAGTAAATGCTGTCGACAAGAAAGGACAACCAACATCGGCGTCTTGGAGCAAACGTCAACATAGACAGATTTAACTTCGAGGTAGTTAAGGACTTTGTCTACCTGGGATCCGCTATCAACTCAGACAACAACACCAGCGCTGAAATCAAACGAAGAATCACTCTTGCCAATCGCTGCTTCTTTGGACTTAGAAGTCAATTGAGTAGTAAAGTCCTCTACCGAGCAACTAAAGTGACACTCTACAAAACCCTCATCATCCCGGTCCTCATGTATGGTGCAGAGACATGGACTCTGACAACATCAGATGAAAACGCTTTGGGCTGCTTTGAGAGAAAAATTCTTCGAGTGATTTTTGGTCCTGTCTGCATTAATGGAGAATGGAGACGAAGATTCAACCAAGAACTGTACGAGCTGTACAGCGACACTGACCTAGCCAGAAAAGTTAAGGTCCAACGACATAGATGGTTGGGTCATGTTGAGCGAATGGAAAATAATGCTCCGGCTCGTAGAGTCTTCGAATCCAATCCGGAAGGACGTCGCAGAAGAGGAAGACCGCGACTCCGGTGGAGCACACAGGTGGTAGAGGACCTGAACCAACTTGGCGTGCGAAACTGGAGACAGCTAGCTAGGGACCGAGCTGGCTGGAGAAGTTTGTTGGGTGAGGCCCTGGTCCGACCTGGTCTGTAGCGCCACCATAAGTAAGTAAGTAAGTAAGAAAAGGGAACAAACTCCCGGGGAATTGTTTTTTAAATCGGGCTGATACATATTATTCAATAAATTATAACTGTACATATAATAAAATAAAACAAATATCAGATTGAGTAGTTTAACCTTCATTCGAAATGTACCAGACATAATTTATGTTGAAACATATTTTTCTTTTAAATCTTAATTAAAAAAAAATTCAAATAATATGAAGATAATATTTATAATCACAATATCATTCTTATAGAGAGCTCCAAAATAAAAGTAATAAAAAATAGTAAATATCACAAAGAAATAATAACAAATGTATTCCATTAATTTAACTTAAAAACAAAATTGCTAGCTTTAAAAGACAATAACGTTTTAATTAAAAGTACATAATAGATGTATATGTATATGTACTGTATGTACTATAGTTTTTTTTTTGTCTAAAGAGAAGTATAGTATTTTAGTCAAGATCATTATTAAGGTATTATTTATATAAGTGTGCTTTTGTAGCAAAAATATGGAAAAATAGCCACCAATAATTTTATATGTATGTATTTTAGCACTTATGCGTACATTTAAATTTGCCATCGGTTACTTCTTACAACGGATAGCCAAGGGCTGCTGAGAGAAGTGGCTCCCATGAACGTTGAATATCCATATAGAGCGCTGTGCATTGCTCAGATACGCTTTCATCTTCGTCCAGCACAGTTATGGGAAATAGATCATTCTAGATGTGAAAATCAAATGAATAATTGATTTTAAAATTAAGATTTTTTTTTTATTTAAGAAGAGAATTGATGTAAAAATGCAAATATAAATTATTATTAGTTAAAAAGAAAAAATGGAACGGACCAAATAAGTCATATAAATGAATTTTCAATTTTGCCCGGGTAGATTTTGGCGCCCGTGGTGGCCATTTTGTTTTGGTGACATTGTAGTGGATGTGCACACACCTCAAACAATTTATCCAAAATAGTCTATCAAAACCCAAAGCTCAATGTTAAGAGAATATTGACAAAAAACAGAAGACAGACATTTCCACTTATAAGTTATAACAAGATTGGAAACCTACCTACGATTTACCCTCCAAATACCTCAAAACTTATTTTTTTCATACACACACATCATTATAACAATAAAACGCATACACTTGTAGCTAACCTGGCGGCCAATAGTCTGTGTATGTATTAGTGTTTCCAGTTGGAAAGAATAGTTCAAAAGTATTAGGTTTAGAAAAATTCGAAAGAAAGAAAGAGTTCACAACAAACAATACGAGCCCTAACACATTTGTTTTCTTGTGTACGATACATAAAATCCATAATGCTTTTTTAATGGAGCGGCCAATGGTCTGTGTATATATTAGTGTTCTAGTTTTTTTCCTGACAATCTGAAAAGGAGTGGAGTGACTACACTATAGTTCGTTCAATAAAAAATGTCAGTGAAGGAAAGATAGGGCATTTGCCTCTCATTCTACTAGCAATAGCTTCCATATGTCTATTTCAAGCAAAAGCTCTGACGTGGTTGCCATACTTTGTAAATTAAATCACCGGAATTCAAAGAGTAGTGTATGTATGATTACCACCTGCTGGCGATTTAAACTAATTTAATAAAAAAATGTTTAACTTTTTCTACACCACCAAGAGGTAAGATTAAAGGTGCGTTTTTTTAAAGGGTATCCCCAGTAGGCATAATCCCCTTTTTTATGTTTTCAAAAACATAGATTGGAAAAAAATAAACATAATAAATTCATCACTTAAACAAAAAGTGATTACAAAAAACAAAAATAAACACTATCAAAAATTCAGTTTCAAAGTATTTGCCCAAAAATTATCACTAATCTGTCAAATAGTCGCTGCTGCTACTTTCGTCATTTATATCTATCACTACCAACAACAGCTTCCTCAGCAAATATATCCATCTCCCACATTTTAGGTTCAACAACCCGTTCAACATGTTGAACACACCATTATCATTTTATCACCGGATTATTTGCCTTGTTTTTCTCCACAAATAAATAAAACCACGACACTATATGAACAAAAAAATCTGAACAATAAATGTATAACTGCATTCCTCACCGTTTTCAGACAAGCAAGTAAAAAAATTCTAAATTCAAATTCAAAATTAAAAAATATTAAAATTGAGGCGGTAATACTTAACGTTCTCACCTCAATAAATGTTATTCTCAAAAGCTTTAAACCAGAAAGCTCTTTCACAAAATCCTTTGAAAAATC
The DNA here is from genome assembly GCA_920937365.1 of Sphaerophoria rueppellii. NCBI lineage: Eukaryota > Metazoa > Arthropoda > Insecta > Diptera > Syrphidae > Sphaerophoria > Sphaerophoria rueppellii. Next base: position 44,956,527 of record CAKKXW010000005.1, read on the forward strand.
TTTTGAGGTTTGCTTCCAACGCAACGGGTAATGGCAATGCTGTCATTTCTCACATTAGCTGCGTTTTATTATCAAGATGATCCAGATCAGATCATTGATTTATATGTGAAACAACAACAAATTGAAATCCTGCTTTTCACTTGGATCAATTTTTGTGATCCAAAAATTAGTTCTTCCGCACACAAGTTGAAGCGTTGGCGTATATTTTCAATAAAAACTGTGCTGCCACTTTCACACATTCATCTATCCGGTAATGAAATATTTTTCAATTACATAGTGTGTTATTGCACTTAGACGTTTTTAGGAAGACGCAAATAAATGCGAAAGAGAAAGTAGGTGAAATAGAAATACTTTAAAAAGTCTCAACCCCCACAATTGTGGGTTCAAGATTTTCGGACGTTTTTTGACGTTTGTTATTTCTCGTCTTTCTTTGTTTCTTGGAGTTGCTTTATTTCAATTTCAAGAGTGCTTCAGTAAACTAGGAATATGCCGCCGGAAATTTTCAAATTGAATAGAGAGCTTATTATTTTATATTATTTAATAATCACTCTTTGACTTTGTGTATGAGAACAAAACAATGAAAGAGAAGTGTCAAAAACAGTCAACCGAAAAACATCCGATTGTAACAATGCGAGATTGAGTGAATGAGTTTTCAAAAGAAAATCTACGAAACACGCAGCATGAAAAAAGTCTGGGGGTAATAACACACATAGCACTTTTCCCCTAAAAAAATAACATAATAATCGTTCAACAAAATTGTCGTAGGGCAGCTCCGATGTAATTGTCAGAATGAAAAAATTACAAACAGCTGCCAAACTTGAAGTAAAAAACAAATTGATGCTAGAAGATGTTTTATTTTCTTGATCTGATCCGGATCAGATCATCGTAATATTAAAACGCAGCTATTGAGAGAAGAAAAAAGAATAAGATCAATAATTTCAGTATGCTTTCAGCATGCAACATGAATGGTCATGGAGGGATGTACAACGTTTAAGGGAAAATAAATCAATTCGTGTGCATAAATCAGTGCCAGCAAGCTTGTAATTTAGAAGCGAATTTGTGTCATTTGTATGAAGTGAGTGTTTAGCAGCCAGCTCTGCTTAACAAAAAGCTCTCCTATAAAGCCTTCACTGACATTTTTTATTGAACGAACTATAGTCTATTATAAGATAACTTTATTTTTCATTTAAAGCAATTGTTTTTTTTTTTTTACTTACAATATATGGCTTTGTAAGTAAAAAAAAAGAATGCAAAATATAAATATTTCACTCTAGAATATATGTGAACTGATTTATGAGCTGTTATGACTTCGTCGTGGGTTCGAATCCTACTCAGGGATGTGACTTTTTCAGAAATTGTACTAAGTAGTTTTGAACAAAAAACGCAGTAGAATTCATTTTTTAGCAGTAGATTTTTTTTCGTGAATGTGTTGTTAGAATACATACATCGGTTTATATAAGTTACAAAAAATTAACATAATTCTTTGAAACATAACGAACACAAATAAATAAATAAATAAATATACATACATAAGTATGACATCACTTATCAAATTAAAAGTTTTCAAATTCCAACTAAGATAAATGCACTCAACTAAGTAAGTTATTCTTATTATTATTGGCTTTAAAATATCTCCGATTTTAATTATATTTTTCCAAATTTTAGTTTTTTTTCAGTAATTTAAATGATAAAAGTGTAGTAAGGCAGAATCAACTTTGATTGCCAATCCTCTCTTTTCATAATCTGTGCTAGCCTATATTCAATTTTTTCAAATATCTCGAATAGTTTGCTTTTTATTAAAAAAGTTGTGAGGTCCTATTAGAAAACCCAATAATTCAATCTTCTATTTGTTTTAATTTAAGTTGAAATTATCAATATGTAGATTAATGATTATTCAATATATTCAATATTCCATACCATACTAAATTGTTCAATGTAAAGAACACTTTTTCTTTATTCCAATTCCCTGTCCTTCTGAAACCCGTTGGATTGATTCGTTTCAAACATAGTAGTTAGCATTTTGAGAGCATGGTTTAGACTTTTTTTTTGGTCAAACATGGAAATGGAAAATACAAATATTTCGCCAATTTTACAATATTCTTGGATTCTATTAAAAAAAATTAAATAAAGTAAACAAAATATGTTTTCGATCGCAAAGTGCAGTAGTTTCCAATTTGGTGGCAGTAAATTCTATTTGCGAAAAATTTGCAGTTAATCTACTGCAATTGGAGTAAAGTCACAACCCTGATCCTACTCGCACCCACAGTTTTTATTTCATCTTTCACGGGCACTGCCTCTTGCGAAGAACTGACAAAACTTCCAAGAGTATCATCTGTCATGAAAAAGTGCTTCTCCACTTTGCCGTTCGGAATCTGCGTTAAATTGTAGGTTCCCTCAATTCTTCATACGCACCTAAAGAATTGTTGATGAGAGTAAGCCACTTAGGCCTTGACTCTTCAAGAGCTGTCGCGCCACTCAATTAATTAATTATTATAATGACTTCGTAAGATATACGGCCCAATCGAGGTAACCACCGGAGCGGAATTTTCTCCGATTTCCTCCGAATCAGAGACATTTTGCCTATCGGAGAACTACCTCGAAGCAAAATTTAAACTTTAATTATCAACCCTTCTAACATGTTTTATTTGAATGAACGTGGATACACTAATTGAGGATTGAGATGAACAAGTTTTTTGCTCCTTTGTTTTATCTCCTTCTTACTATAACACTTTATATTGCCGTCTTTTTCTCATGTACTTGAGACCTAACGGGATCCAAAAATGTAAACAAAAATTAACCACGTGGAGAGTGTCTCTACTCATTATTAGATAAACTCTGCTTTTTAGTTCGTAGGCAAATGTCAT
>CAKKXW010000005.1:45002014-45030167 GCA_920937365.1 Sphaerophoria rueppellii
ATTTTTTTCCCCATATTTTCAGTTAAAAAAAAAATGAATGCAATTGCACTCGTAAAAAAGTATCCTTCAAAGGTCAAAAATTACAAAAACTCCCTCATTCAATCCTTTCCTTTTGGCAACGATCTTGTGATCCCTTCACATTTTCTTCTCATTATCTCATTTCATCATTCGACATTAATCTCTTCAATCGAAATCCCTCTAACAGATGTACAAAATTCAAGTCAAATATAATAACCTGCGCAATTGTAGCGAAAACGAGTCAGCAGGACATTTGAGGTGGCTGGTACATTTGAGGTGGCTGGTACATTTGAGGTGCCTGGTACATTTGAGGTGGCTGGTACATTTGAGGTGACTGGTACATTTGAGGTTCTTGGTACAAATGAGGGAAAGGGAAATTTGAGTTGATTGAGACATTGGGACCTTACAAAACCATTCAATCCCTTCCTTTTGGCAACGATCTCGTGTTCTCTTCACATTTTCTTCTCATATTTCATTTCATCATTCAATCGTCATTGCTCAAACATTGACATTGTAATCTTGTTTAGTTATAGGACATTTGAGATAGCTGGTACTTTTGAGGTGGCTGGTACATCTGAGGTGCCTGGTACATTTGAGGTGCCTGGGGCATTTGAGGTGCCTGGGACATTTGAGGTAGCTGGTACATTCGAGGTGGCTGGTACATTTGAAGTGGCTGGTACATTTGACGTTCTTGGTACATATGTATTATGAGGGAAAGGGACATTTGAGATGATTGGGACATTAGGGTTGTTTTTTTATATCGTTGTACTTGTGCTGTGGTTGTGCTACATTTCCTTTGTATTTGTATTCTACTTTTCAAGCAAATATTTGAGCTAATACTTCTTGGCCTATTGGTGAGAAAAAGGGAGATTGTCTCACAGCAGTGAGCGTGGAATAAATGCACAGAAAAAGAAGCTGTGTACTCTAGATGTCGCTCCTTTTTTTTTTTTTCTATTATTGAGTTTACAATAAACATAAAATTAACAGAGACGAAGCGAAGTAAGAAAAGAAGAAGAGTTTTTCGTTTTGTGTGAGGTGTGAGGTAATACATTTTTTTGCTTTGAGGTGATGGGACATTTGAAAGCGATGTATGGGACATTTGTACCACCTCATGTATGAGGTTCCCATCACTATAAATTCGACAGCAAGCTTTTTATAACTGATCAGTGGACATTTCCTTTTTGACGAATCACTTTCATTATAAAATCAGAGTTCGTGGTGTTTGAAGAAACTCAAATCCATTTTGATATTGATTAAATAACTTAAATCTAATTCAATTACATTAGTGAAAATAAAAAAAAACTTTTTATTATTAAAAATTAATAGTTGGTTCTTTTACTGAAATTACCAAAAATTGCATCGAGGAACCACAACATCTTTCCAATCTTTTGCTTTTTATTCAGCAGTTTATGCCAAATCATCATTGCAAACTTACACGATTGAACAGCACGTTTTTTTCTTTATAATAAGCACGCACTCAAGGGGTTCATATTCCCTTTTTATGCCAAAGGACAGTGCGAGCGTTAGTGAAAGTGGGATAGACGGAGAGGGTTAAGGATGGGGTGTGGGTTAACATTGGTCTTGAATTCTTGAATATTGCACTGACTGGGGAAGACAGAGTGTGGATGAAAATTCCACATTCGGGTAGTACGGCTAAATAACGATTCTCTGAACATGACCGTACGTCCGAAGTAAGGCTCGAGGGTGAACTGATGGGCATTCCTGGAGGCGCGGGTATTACGGTTGAATATCTTAGGGGGAGGAATTCAACTGACTATTTCACTAGAGCATATACCGGGTAAGTAACGGTAGAAGAGGGTGAGGCATGAAACATTATGTACGTCGATGTTCGAGTGACGTAAATGTCTCAACGAAGTTATGGTCACCAATCATCTTAAATGCTCTGTCTAAAAGACTTGAGTACGTAACTGGAACACCAGCCCAAACGTGGGAGTTGAAGGGGAAAAAAATCTCTTGCAGCGTCTTAAAAAACCTAAACAACTTGCGGCATTTTTGGCATCATCGCGTATGTGATCGCTCCACATGAGGTGGTCGGTGATGCACATACCGAGAATCTCGAAATATTCGGTTTCAATGATGCAAGTGCCACTCATGGACAGTAGCAAGGGTGGTATATCTCGCTTCAACGATACAAGACAGCATTGAGTTTTCGAAGAAGGGTTTTTTATTCCACATTGTGCAATGCTGTTTGAGTCAGAGTTTAATGAGCTTATCATATTTAGCCGTTGCAGTTCCACATCCGAAGAGGAGGAAAGTGAGTCTGGGAACGAATATGAAAAGCTTAGGGTACTATCGTCAGCGAAACAATAAATTGGATTAGAAGTTGAATTCAAGAGATCATTTATGCTAATGAGGGTCGAGGACAAAATGGAGCCCTGGGGCACACCAGCATTTATTTTGTGGGTTTCAGAACTGCTTCCTATGAGGCAGTTTCCTGTTATGACTCCCATTGTGGAGCTTATGTTTTGTCTACTCAGGGAAAACAAGCATTTTGACCGCTTCAGGTCTACGCTTGGCCATATTTAGTTGCTAGACAGGTAGAACCCTAGACCATCTAGCATTTGTTGATTCTAGAGCATATTGTTTGAGAAGATGTTTGCATATAGCAAGTTGTATTCCTATGTTGTGTCCCTGTCTAACAGTGGGCAGAAGTGTTCCGTTTATGGCGAGCTCATTAGCTTTGCAATTTCCCGGAATTTCTCTTTGGCCCAGCACTTAAATGAGGTGATTGCTAAACTGTTCTGTAATTTCATTCAGAGATAATGGATAGTCGTGGGTGTGAGTGTTTGTGGAGACAGATGCGAGAGATTTGAGAGCGGACTGGCAGTCCGAGAAGATACATGTATCCATGCCTCTTTTATCGCCATTACTTCCGCCTGTAACACACTAAGTTGATTAGGAAATCCAAGTGATAGACGCTTCCAACACTTCGAGAGGTCCTCCTTCTTCCCAAAAGCACCTTGAAGGGATGGAAATTTGGAAGTTATTAAAGAATACCATTTTTGGGTTGGTACAGTCTAAGCGATCAGGAATAGATCTGAAATTGTCTAAGACAGAAGTATGACCAGTGTTGTTACTAATCCGTTGAGAGGTGGCTCTAAGCCTGACGCATGAATTAGCTGCCACCATTTTGGAGACGATGTTAAGAGGTGTTGGGTTTAGAAGTACTTCCAAAGCTTCTATTGGTGTTGAGCGAAGTACTCCTCTGATGCTCATACCAGCTGACCGCTGGACTCTAGTGAGTTTATTCAAATTTTTCAACTCCATAAGTGAGTATCGGTATGATTACCGATGTAGCTATATAGCCAGTACTGGCTTTTTATAAGTAAAGAGGGCTACAGCAGCGTTCTTTATCAATGTTTGCCTTCCAATATAGTCCCAGATACAGAAATTGTAACGTCATCAGCATAGGCAATCACCTTCAAACCCATTGCTTCCAGTGGTGTTACGACGTCATTTACTACCATGTTGCATAAAAGAGGTGAAAGGACCCCACCTTGCGTGGTATCTTGATGCACCGATCTGGTGGGAGTAAAACTCGTCATTTTGGAGGTTATAGTCCTGGTAAAAAGCATGGACTTATAAAGTCAATGAGATGTTTTCAATTTGTAGCTTTTCCATTGCCTGGTAGCTAACGTTGTTGTGAAATCTACTTCTCTTCTTTTTTTGTATTGTTTTGTTTGTATAAGTGTCAGACAGAAGGAGATTTAGTGTATTAAGATCTATTGAAGAGTTTGCGAAAACTTTTCTAGAATGGTTCTAGATCTTTGTGCCACCAGTGAGGTTAGAGGCATTATATCTTTATTGATTCATTAAAGGCTATGGTGAGATGATTCACAAAAAGATCTAGTTCATCTTTGGTGGAGGGGCCTTTGAGAAAATTGCAGTCGAGCAGTTGTGCAAATACTTTCCTATATCGTTCCCAGTTTGTAGATATTACGGTGATTGCGAAAACCCGTAGATGTGTTTGCCAAATCATTGAAATCGAACTGAATACATCTATGATCAGAAAAGGAGTTCTCTTTTGAGACAAACCACTTCGAAATCAAATTATGGATAGTTGCGGAAAAATGCATGTAAAAGACAGCGCGGCAAACCAAATTTGCGCTGGAAGGATGGCGTAGACCAGGATTTCCAAAGCCAGCGGGAGAAGGTTAACTACTAACAGATTGCTGCGAATAAGCGTGTTGTTAAATCCTGCTGCCGTGAACGTGTGCAGTGATTATGTGCGTTGGCTGTTACGCAGAACGCGGGGGTACTGCCTCTTGCACAGAACTGACCACACTTCCAAGAGTATCAATCTGTCATGAAAAATGCGCTTCTTAACTTTGCCGTTCTCAATCGGCGTTAAATTATAGGTCCCCTCAATTCTTCACACGCACTCAGATAATTGTTGATAGTGCAAGCCATTAAGGCCTTGGCTTCACTAGAGGTGTCGCGGCACTCTATTTATTTACTTTTTATACCATATGAATACTCACATTTTTAGCCTGCCATAATTGTTCCAACATTCTTAAAAATCTCTGCATTTCCGAGCTACTAGCAAAAAATATGACCAAATCATCTGAACTTTCGCGCACTTCCTGACACGAGAATTCCAATACACACCACCATGTGTCATTGTGCGATGGAATTTTAATACCAGTCATTTCTTTTATATCAGCACAAGTTAATATTTCAATGCCCGAATTTTTTCCATACACACTGCTCATGTTTGTCGAACTGTGTTCATCTGAGTTCGGTTTATTGTGCTTTGAATTTGTTGTTGTTGTGGTTGTTGTCATAGTCGACTGAGATAATTGTGACAATCGAGTTGGGGTCGAATTAACTGATGAGCCTGACCGACCCGTATTTCTCGTTGGAGTGCTCATAGTAGAACTTATCTGTAAGCAAACCATGGACACTGAGTACAATTTTATTTCGACATAATAGAATACTCATACTTACCATACTACTTGTGTCATTAACATTTGCTTCAAATAGCTCTTTGAGCGGTGAGTTCTTTCTATCTGGCAATGAACTAGGTTTATTGGGACTTTTGTTTATCTGCCTTAAAGGTGCTGAAAAATCTTCCCGCAAGGTTATCAAGTGATTTTGTGTCACAATCAATGAACAGCCAAGTGTTTTGTGCTTTTCCTGCATTTCAAAAAGCTGAAATCATAAAGGTTTATATTGAGTACAAAATGAAGCAGTTGTTTTTTTTTTGTGATTGGCAATACTAACACCCACCCCACTGGCCGATTGCAGTAGAGCTTGAAGCCATTCAGATGCAACATATTCGTCGGGGGCAGCCAGCTGTAATAGTTGATTTCTGAGTAGAATTTCAAAACAATGCGGTCGTCCGGCTTTGAGCGATCGACGAGCTCCTTGGCATTCTGCCAAGGCCATTGCCCATGTTGGTAGTTTTTGAGTAGAATCATGGAACATGTACAAAACGCCAGCTCTATTCAAGATATATATTTTCACTTTTAAATAATAACTAAGATTACAAAATTATTCAACTTACTTAAGTAAGAAATAACCCGGATGCCAGGATTCTCGAGAATTCACGGTCTGTTCTCTTATGCGCCTGTGCATGAGAAATCCTTTAACATGCGGGCCTAGAGGCTCCTCTTCAATACCCAATGTTCCAGCTGGGATGTTTATGACTGCATAATACATCCACATATCATCCTTAGTTACCGACGAATTTTCACGAACAAATGCTTGCAGGGGTGATAAATGCTGGAGGGTAAGTTGCCCCACAGCTGGAAGAATAGATCCACCCCGACGAGCACAAAGTTCTAAATTTGCTACTAAGCCATCAGCAGGATATGGACCACCGGCTAAGAGAACCTGTTGCATATCACGATCACAGTTACTGAGTAATACAGTGTTGCCATATGGACCCATCTGTCGAAGAAATATACATAAGAGATTAGTGTTGCTAGGACTATGAAATCAGGGCCCCCTTCCAAAAATAACTATCAACTTTTCACTTTTTAAATTTTTCGAAAGTTTGCAAAACTTTATGTTTCTCAAAACTATCAAATTTGATAAGTGAAAAGCAGAAAATCAACTTCTTCTGTGCTTACAGTGGTGGGGAAATGGTTGCCAGCACCATCCAAAGTATCGTTTGGAAACTTGGAGGAACTGTTCCTCTTCCTTGGGTTTGGAGGTAGAAATGCACTGGTTTCTTCTGTAGATAATATTCTGGAATTGGATTCGGTGGATGGTGAATTTTCAGAATTTCCATAGCTTTCTGGCAAATTCAGTAAATCTATCACAGCCGAGTGCGAATCCAGAATATAACTTATTCCATCTCCAGACCCAGTTTGTTTACCAAAAGGATAAGTCTACTTTTAGGTTAAAAGCTTTATTCACTAAACTTATCTGCCGCAACGTGAGAATTTGGTCGATGGTTGAATTTTCTGGCCTGAAGCCACATTGATAAGGACCAATCAGATTGTTGACGAAAGGTTTCAGATGTTCAGCTATAACGGTAGAGAGGATCTTGTAGGTGATGTTAAGTATACCGATTTCTTTGTAGTTAGATTATCTCCCTTTTTCAGGATCGGGCAAACAATGCTGAGATTCCATTCATCGGGTATGCATTCTTCCGACCATATCTTACAGATAATTTGGTGCATGCTCCTATCTAGATCGACGCCTGCAGCTCGGCAGCTGGACCATCTGCTCCAGCGACTTTGTTGGATTTCAGTCGTGATGTTGCCGTTTTTAATTCTTCTAGGTCGGGTTCACGGAATTGTTGGCTATCATCGTGTCCGATGAAAGGCTCTTGCTTGGCGGCGGGGTTTTGTTCGTCGTCGCCGTTATACAGTCTACAGAAGAGGTCTTTCCAAATCCCCAGCATCGACTGCGATTCTACTATAAGTTTCCTTGTTTATCTCTGCAGGCATCGGTTCTTGCTCGATGACCTTGAGCCAGCTGTTTAACCTTTCGGTAAAACCTCCGAACTTCATTCCTGCTGTTGGCTCTCTCAACATCCTCGATCTGACGCTTCTAATGCTTCCTCTTTTTTCTCCTGAAAAGCCGGCGTTCCTCTCTCCTCTTTTGCTCGCAGAGCTCCCGAGCAGCTCTTGTCCTTCTATGCATCGCCGCTTTGTATGCCTCTTGCTTGGCTGCATGGGCCTGCCTTCATTCTTCGTTTCGTTTCGTTTCGTTTTGGTGGCTGTGTGAAACCTAGCACATTAGAGGCGGCATCTCACTGCTTTCTGGCAATATTGCTACTGTTCTTCGATACTGATGGTCGGTATAGGACTCCTTAAGAGGTTACTTGACACTCGATCAGAGAAGGATCTGGCAATCTCTTGCGATTGTACTCGTTCGGCGTCGCATTTTCTTGCAGCATTTCCTTGTTTTGTCCGTTTTCGGGATATTCGTAGCACTACCGTGGTTACGTCGAGGTAATACTCCGAATCGATGTTGGCTCCTTAAAAAGTTCGAACACCTATAATTCTGGACAAGTGCCTTCCGTCGACCGCAATGTGATCATTCGGTTGGCGGTTGATTGATCAAGAGATCTCCATGTTTCTTTATGGATGTTGAGATGTGGACACCATGTACTTGCTATCACAACATTTCGCCCCGCAGAAAAATTGATCAGTTGTCGAATGTAGTGTCGTGCAGGCTGTGCTTTCCGACCGTTTCACCAAAGATGTCCGCTTTTCTCAGCTTTGGGTTAAAATCGCCGAGTTGAAATTTAATGTCGTAGCTAGGACATTGCTCATATGTTTTGTCGAGGAGCTCGTAGAACTCGTCTTTGGTGTTGTCCTTTTTCTCTTCTGTGGGGGCATGCCCGCATATTAGGCTAATTTTGCCGAATATAGCCTTGATTCGGATCGTCGTGGTGCGTTCGCTTACACATTTGAAGCTCAAGACTTTTTGAATGAGTCTGCTTCCCACGACGAATACAAGAGCCACTGTTGTTGCTCTCGGTAACAATTATATCGAGATATCGCAGTTTTTAATCCTTTATTTGCCCGATCCATCCCATCGCATTTAGTGGACAGCGGTAATGTCTGCTTTGTAAAAGTTGAAGGAATCCGCTAATGGTATATGAATATGTATACCATTAACAATGACATTTCTTTCATATGAGTGTTTAACCCGCCGTGAAAGAAGAACCAAAACAAAAACAAGAATAATTTTTGAGGTTAAATAAGCTCGAACATGTTGTTCGTTGAGAATGGGGATGGTGTGGAACACCATCAACGACAAAATCGGTTGTAGGGAATACCAAGTTTCATGGCATGTTGTCTGACTGCCCAGTGGCCTGTGCAAATGGCAACTATCCTGCCAATGTCTGACCTAGATTCAAAAGTTCCTTGGTACGTTGGATTTTTTTAAGAGAGTGGTTTTGAATATCCGTTTTCATGACTCCTAAGGGAATCCTGACTTGTTCAGCTAGGGATATTTGAAGGTTTAATCCCGTCCTGGCTTGTTCATAAGCGATTTAATTTCCTTGAATGTTACTGTGCCCCGGCACCCAGACCAGATTTAATTTTTACTGCCGCTAAAACTTGCGATTAGATTTAGTCAGGTTGCTGTTTATAGCCATGATAGCTGCTCGGCTTCAAATAAAGATACAACTGCTTGCTTTAGAAGCCTACATGCTTCTCTAGAACTTTAGCTACATCTGTTCTTCGGAGGAGATACCAGCTCCAACACCAAGTTCCATCTTGGAACCATCGGTGTAATCTGTGATGTCGAAATCTTTTGCAGGGCTATTACTTTTCCAATTTAGGATACTTTTTTTTTAATTTGGACTTGAATATTCGACCAAATATGGTCCAGTCAACTCTTTTTGGATTTCCAAAAGGTGTCGAGGGCTCTACTGTGAGACCTAGACTTTAATGTAGAGTTATGTCTAACATTGGCTGCTAAGCAGAACGTCGAGGGTTCGAGTCGTACTCGTGTCTATAAAGTTTTTATTTCATCTTTCACGGGCACTGCCTCTTGCGAAAAACTGACAAAACTTCCAAGAATATCAATCTGTCATGAAAAAGTGCTTCTCAAATTTGCCGTTCGCAATGGGCGTTAAATTGTAGGTCCTCTTAATTCTTCACATACACCCAGAGAATTGTTGATGAGTATGCCACTTAGGCCTTGGCTCTCCAAGAGCTGTCGCGCCACTCTATTTTATGTCTAACACTTCTTCCCACCCCTCAAAATTATCAGAGCTTAGAAAAATGAACGTTGGAATATTGCCTTCATTAAGGCAACCTGAGGTATAAGACAACTTTGTTACCTCTAAGCAATAATTCATAATGAAGAAAACAAATTAATATTTTACGTAAACTTACCAGTATTACATCCAACTCCGAATAGGGTAGCACAAATTTGCTGCACAATCTATTCCGAACTAAATCAGCCACATACAAAGTTTTATCAGTAAGGAAAACCAGCACAGGTGTCATAAAACCTTCTCTGCTATAACCAGTGTACAGTTTGAATACCTACAAGAAAAGTTATGTACATTTTTTGCTTGTGTTGTGAATATACTATAGAAACTCACTTTCATTAAAATTTCCTTATCATTTCTAAGAATGTGCAAATAGTTTCCATTGAATATATCAATCGAAATCTCGCCGATTCCTAATTCAAAACGAGAAATGTCTCCTTGTAGGCCAGCCTCCATGCCAACCAATTCGCGTCGTGGTGAATTCGCGGCAGACATTTCAATTTCCATGGCAATTTCGGCATTCAAATCTTCAATCAAATCGATATTTTTTGGCTTAACGCCCTTCACATAGAGATTTCCAGAAAAAAGTTTTTGTTCATTCTTAATTTTCCCAGCAAAGAAATTATTCTTCCTAATGGTTGTTTCGATAATTTTCTTCTGAGTGACATTTCTTAAAAACCGATTGATAAGACTGGTTTTTGTCTGAGGTTTCAATAGATTGCTGTTGTTTGGTATATTTGGTGGCGTGTACTGTTCGCCGCTTGATGATGCTGTAGCCTCTGGATAGTCAACAATTACGATATCGCTTTCATTTTTATCTGTATCTGTGGTAATAGTCAAAATGTCGTCGAATTCTTCACTTAGGATTGTGCTTTTTGAATCGCCTCGACTTGCTGAAAACATATTAAAAAGATCGGGACTCATCCGGTTGTGTGATATTTCGAAACGGGCGGGCACTGTGGTGAGAGCACATGCCCCGCCCATACGCTTCTTCATAGGCGATGGTAGATGACGATGCTGTTTCTCAATATTATTGCGTATTTCACATTTATTAATACTTGAAGAACCGCTAGCAGTTGCTGGTGACACACGTCCTGATTTCTGCCAAGACGATGTTGAGGATGTCATATCGGAGCAAATGGACTTCGAATCCGATGGTTCACTGGGAGTAGTTGCTGTAGCGGTTGTCACCACTTCAAATTCTTTTCGGGTTGTTGTAATTACATCAACTTCATCTGCGACCGGGAATGATGCACCAGGAAAGTCTTCTTTCTTTGCTGTTGGAGAAGTTGCTGTTTCTTTCAAAGAGCGGAATATATTGGCAAATGTCTGCTTTACATTTGGCACCGATATAAAGGCGCCCTTTTCTTGTTCTGATTGTGATAAAGATGCGCTAGGAGTCACCTCATTTTGAATTTTGGTTTCGTCGGTTTGATCGTATGGCGAATCAAAGGTATACGACACTCCGGTATGTTCGAAAACTGTACTTTCGCAATTGATGATAAACTTATTACGAAATTGCTGCATTTCGCCAACAAGCGTTTTTTGTATATCTGGAGTGACCTTTTGAGTATTTTGTTCTTGATTTGCTGATTCTCCCGACTTGGCGCCACTTAATGGTTTATCATCGGTGCTGTTCTGTCGAGTTGGAGCGTACATATCCTCTTCGTTCTTGCGACGCAATTGTTCATCAACATTGTGCACAAATTTCGACTTATTTTTGTCTTTCGATCCATCAAGACTCTTACTCAAAAATGGTTTGGCCCTAATGGGCGAAAAACTCCTTAACGGCCCATCAGCTTCTGGAACACACTCGTATACCGACTGCAAGTCTTCGGAACCCTCCGGAACGCCACGCTCTGGCAACGGAATAGCAAATATGCTCTTTAAAGATCCAAATATCATTTTGCTATTATCAATCAAATTGTTCATATCGTGGACGTTGAACTTCTTCACTTTTGTATTGAGATCCTGCTCGTGTATGATGTTTGTATGGCGTTTGGTCTTTTTCAAACAACTTGATTTTGGCCGTTTCTCCTTATTCCAAACGGATTTACCGCCTTCGTTTAAATTATCAATGTTAGGCTCTGAGAAATAGCAATTATCATTGATGAAATTGTTGTTGGTGTGATTCATACCGATGCAATCACATGAATTGGATTTCGCTTGAGCATAATTTGATCGACTGTTAGAATTCTTATCGATCTCATCAGAATCCAAACTTGAGTTCGAACTTGAACAAGAGCATTTATACAATTTTGAATCGCCTTTGCCAGCTCCGGCACCAGCTATCATATCATTTTCAATTTGTTGCTGGGCTTGCTGAGGATGATATTCAAATACACCAGAATTATCGTATTTCAAGTAATTGCTGTCATTGTTTTCATAAATATCCGAATTGCCATAATCAAGAACATCTGAGCAGGCATTTCGATAGACAACACGACGATTAGGGCCATCAGATTCCTGGTTACATAATTCAGAACCGCCAGCATCCCCTTCGGAGCACCATGAATAACGACCAGCCATTGAGGTAGCTGCAGCGGCCTTTCTGCCATTCTTATATGTCACAAAACCGTGCTCAATGTGAATGTTATCCGTTCGAGTATTTTTCAAAATATCCTCATGAAAAGACACCCTCTTCTTGGGCGCCTTAGTTGTTGTATGGGGCTTGCGAATTCTTCGACGATAGACAATATTTTCACCGTCGAATGTAGAACAGTTACTTGTGGTCATAACATCGCTTTCTCCATTTAATGATGAGATATTTGAGTTTTCCAAATCACTGCGAGCAATTTGCTGCTGCCCAGTGTTCAACTGTTGATTGGGAACTAAATCGGGCAATTGATTCGAATGCAATTCGGATTCAATCAACGGCTTTAAATCTTCGAAATCGAAACCAGTTTGTGAAGTTATCGAATCAATCATAAGTTCACTGCCTGACTCAGAGTCAAGGGTTTGCACACCCGAGTCACTGGGTGTGGTATCTTCAAGATTACTACCCAAACTTGATGACATTTTCAAATCAGCCGAAGTTATGAGGGATGCAGCAATTGCTGTGGCTGCCGAGGAAGTTGATAATGCGGGGTCCATTTTTGTATTTTTGCGTTCAAAAAGAGATTCCATGACTACATCATATGTCATAGGTGTTTCGACGAGAGTTTCTGATGAATTAATGAATCGATGAGAATTTAATTTTAATTTTTTTGTTTGCAGGGGTTGTCTTTTGTTTTGAAATGTGGTGTCACTAATTTTGGTTTGTCTTAAATGGGATTTGGATGTGTCAACACTTAAGTGGAAGAAAAAATTTGGGATAAAGATGTGGTTACTTAAATGAGGTCGAATTAAAAATTATAAACAGTAATTTTGTTAATGGGAATAAGATTAAATATTATGATGCGTTAATTCTAATGAAAGGTTTATTGGAAATTGGATTTTCATAAAACATTTGTTGGGTAACTAAATTTGTGGTCAACAAATAATGTTCGCCAATATTATTTCTTTATGAAACTTGCAATTCACTCGTTGGTCTTGAAGTGAATGAGGAAAAAACGAAGTACATGCTATCAACAAACAAAGCAATATCTGTCCACCGCCAAGGACAAAACCTCACTGTTGGTAGCAGCAATTTCCGATACCTTATACGAAGAAGAATTACCCGAGCGATACGCTGCTGGTTCGGTTTTTTGCAAAAAAAACTGTGTTCAAAACTCCTCACTCGAAATACAAGGGTATGTTATATAAAACTTTGATTTTACCAGTCCTACTCTACGGCGCCGAGAGCTGGACGATAAGTAAAACAGGGGATTTGATACTAGGCACTTTCGAAAGAAAAATTCTTCGACGGATTTTCGGTCCCGTATGCGACGATGGCGAATGGAGAAAAAGTTTCAGCCGAGAACTGTAGAAGGCCAAGAAAAGACGACTACATTGGCTCGGCCACATCGACAACGCTACGGCCAAGAAAGTCTTTTCATCCCAGCCCCCAGGTTCGAGACGACAAGGAAGACCGAATCTACAGTACAAGGACCAAGTGCCTGCGGATGCCAGAGCGTTTGGTTTCAGCGACTGGAGAGTGCATGCGAGGGATCGTTCACGATGGAAGGCTGCAGTATCTCAGGCTGAAATCCTTCGTTTATTGTTAGCCGGATAAGTAAGTAAGTCTAGGAGATTCCATCTGATATTGGATATTTGAAGGATGATTTTACTGACGTTATGTTTCAGTTCACATCACGGGATTCCTATTTGATGGTCTATGAGAGAGGGGTCTAATGTAGAGCCTTCCCTTTCAAGCTCATTCGCTTTTCCGTTGCCTGGCACATCACTTTGGCCAGAAACCCAGCAAAGTCTTACGTTATGCTTTGTGCCAAGAACCTTTAGCTCTTCGCGACAGCAAGAAACAAGCTTCGACTTGATATGGGTGGCACAGATAGCTTAGATTGCTAAAAATGGTTTTTGCTTTTTAATAGATAAAGAGGTATGCATTTAAGCCTTGAATAGTGAAACATTTTCTTTTTGATAAAAATATTGGCTATTGTATAATAGGCCATAGACTCACTTGGTAAGCGCTGCTTTGAAAAGACATACAAACCATTATGATAAAAAGTAAAATAAAAACATTGCTGAGTGGTAGGTAAGGAGAAATAAATTGTTTAAATTTTTGTTTACTTTGTATTGTTTTCAGTAATTTATACATATGTATGTACTTCCAACTATAAAAGAATTGGAATTGGATCATTCATCTAGTTTTTGTAGTCTCCAACATGATTAAAATTAAAACTTCTAAAAAATAAAAGTCTGGGAAGGATATAACCAGTAGACAATCTACGACGGAATTTAATATACATAGGTATAGACGGGTTTTAAAGACTACTTTCACAATAGAATTTGCATTTTTGTACTTACCTTCTATTTGTTGAGGGAAATCCATGATAATAGTTTCGCTTTTTAAAGATTTAAGGTTTAATTGTTTCTATGTATTATTTGTATTCCAATCAGACTGCATTTAATATTATAAAATTTTCTTTTCAGCAGCCGAAATTCTATCAATTTTTAGTGCAAATGTCCATATCCTTTGTGAATATCGATTTTTATTCTGACAGCTGAAGGTAGAGCAAAAATTGCAGTGTCTGCTCAGAGCAGTCAAAAGAAAATCCATCAAAGAGTGGGAAATGAACGCGTTCAAAACTTTTTTTTCGCATTAAGCGAGAAACAGATTGAACCAACAACAGTACCGCCAGCAACAGCGGCGGCCATTCTTTTAGAGCCCATGTATATCAATTTTTCGCCACAGATTAAACGCAACGTCAACAGCGTTGTTTGGTCAAAGCCCTAAATTTGCTGTTGCTGGACCATTGCTGACAACTTTCCATGTACGAAAATCAGAGGCACCAAAGAACAAAAAATAAAAAAAAATATGTAATGACTGTCGTTGATTGGTTATTATTCTTAGGCGTCGCTGTTGCTGGTTTAATCTGTTTCACGCATAAGAGAAAGGATTAGAACATAGAAACACTTTCACTCTTTTGCTCCAGAATGCGTCGCCAGTCGCTCGGCGAATAAAATGACGGCTATAAAAATTTCAGCTCTTGAGCGATTCGTCGGTTGACGAACTCTTTCGGATTAAAAAGAATTCCTCAAGCAGATAAATTGATATACATATGTCTATAGATCACTAATCAACAGAATAGATTCAAATTTTGTATTCCTTTTTTTCTTTTTAATAAATTACATATAACAAATAGCTATAGCTATTAAAAATTCTTATCACATTTTAAGTTATTGAACTCTGAACGTTGTCATCAAATAAAACTTCAAACGCTATCGACGCCAAAATGGCATCTACCAGATGTCATTTTCCTGTCATCTGAGTGTCAATGTCAAACTTAAATAATTGATATGTAAGCTTTTTTGGGTAGAAATTTAACATTTAACTGGTCCAAAATTGATAAAAAATAGCCTATAAAAAATTAAATAATATTAAAACTTGTATCCCCCACGAAAGCAACAAATTTGCAATTGATTTCAATATCAGTAAGAGGATGCCGCCAACAATTAACGGCAATGGAACAACTGCTTCTACTGAAAAACGACCTCCGCGCCCAACCGAACGAAAGTAAATTAATTTGTGACTTGCAATCCGAACAAGTTTATTTTCACAATTATTTTTTTCTAACTACTCAGGTCCGAATTAATTTGTCGTGTCAAATATGCCAACAACCTTCCCGACATACCTTTCGACTTAAAATTCTTGATGTACCCCTTTGATGGACACCGTTTTGTTCAATATAATCCAACTTCATTGGAACGCAGCTATAAGTATGATGTGCTTACCGAACACGATCTTGGCGTGACAATTGATTTGATCAATCGTGATCTCTATCAGGCCGATTCGTATGCCCAACTAGATCCTGCTGATGAAAAATTACTCGAAGAAGATCTACATACGCCACACGATTCGATGCGTTCACGTCAACATTCACGTAGTGTATCATGGTTGCGAAAATCCGAGTATATTTCAACGGAACAAACTCGCTTCCAGCCTCAGAACATTGAAAAGATCGAAGCCAAAGTTGGTTACAATGTTAAGAAGAGTTTGCGTGAAGAAACTCTTTATTTGGATCGTGAAGCCCAAATCAAAGCCATCGAAAAGACCTTTGAAGATTCTAAAATTGAGATCACGAAGCACTACAGCAAGGCAAATGTTGTTCCAACTGAAGTGCTTCCTGTATTTGCTGATTTCAAGAACTGGAAGTATCCCTGTGCTCAAGTTATCTTCGATAGTGACCCGGCTCCGGTTGGAAAGAATGTCCCGGCTCAGTTGGAAGAAATGTCTCAAGCTATGATCCGTGGTGTGATGGACGAAAGTGGAGAACAATTTGTTGCCTACTTCTTGCCAACTGAAAAGACACTGGAAAAACGTCGCGACGACTTTGTCAACAATTTGATCTACAAAGAGGACGAGGAATATGAATATAAGATTGCCCGAGAATATAACTGGAATGTCAAGAGTAAAGCATCAAAGGGTTACGAAGAGAATTATTTCTTTGTCATGCGCAGTGATGGAGTCTACTATAATGAGCTCGAGACAAGAGTTCGTCTTAGCAAACGTCGTGTTAAGGCCGGACAGCAACCAAACAATACTAAGCTCGTTGTGAAACATCGTCCTTTGGATGCCAACGAACATCGCATTCAGAGATATCGCGAGAAGCAGTTGGAACCAGCTGGAGATGATGAGGAGGAAGAGGACGAGGAGATGGAAGAAGATGAGGAAGAAGTTGAGGTGACGCAACCAACAGGTGAAACACAAGAACCTGCTACAGAGAACATGAGTGGCAACGAGGAAAAGGATGCCCAGGCGGAGAAAGATCGTGTTTCGCGTTCGCGTTCCAAGTCACATGCTAAATCACGTTCCAGGTCTAAGTCACGAGCTGCTTCACGGTCTAGATCAAAGTCACATGCGAAGTCTCGATCACGCTCTGCTTCAGGATCAGACCGCTCGAGGTCAAGATCGAAATCATCTTCTCGTTCAAGAAGCCGTTCAAAGTCTTCTTCGAAGTCTCGTTCCAGATCGAAATCAAGATCAAAGTCGGGTTCGAGATCACGCTCAGGTTCAGGTTCGAGAAGTCGCTCTGGTTCTCGCAGCAGTCGTTCGGGTTCCAGATCACAGTCGCGATCTGTTAGTCGATCCCGTTCTCGAAGTGGCTCCAAGTCTCCATCCAAATCGAAATCAAGATCACGATCTCCTACGCATTCGAAGTCGGGCTCAAGATCGCCTTCAGGTTCTCGATCTGGTTCTGGATCGCGTTCACCAAGTCGATCTAGGAGTGGTTCACCGAGTGGATCGGGTTCTGGCAGCGGCTCTGAAGAAGAATGAATATAAAAGTATTTTGACTTAATTCTCTTCCCAATCTTATCTGCTGTAATGAAGATTTTTAAATAAAATGATTTAATGTTTTTTTTTTTTAAAGAATTTATATATTATTTTATGTTGCTCATTTCTTCAGATGGAAAGTCAAGAGAAATTACACTGGGTCCAGTTGAAACAGATGACTTGGCTAAAGAAACAGTTGATCTAGACGAATGGATATCTGAAAGAAAGACTATTAGAATGACTACACTTAGGCAAATTTTTTCTAGTATACCTTTTGAAGATACGAACGAGTTTTCCGACAATTCCCCTCGCCACGAAGCAGAAGAACGATACTTCCTTGATTTTGGACACTCAATCCCCTTGGCATATAACATTTTAGTCGTGTGCGGAGCCAGTTCCAAGTCATTGTCAATAATATCGGCGAACAATTGCAAAGCGGATGTGTTACGTTTTTCGATTTCTCGTAAATCCAATTCTTTGTCATAGATTGAAAGGAACTCGGAATCGAATGAGCGTTGACGAGTAGTTTTCCATGCAGTTTTTACCTCTCTATCAGCACGTTGAATCTTGACGGTTTGATCCAAAAGTTCCTTGTGAATTTTTGTGAGCAATTCATTGTTGTCGAATCTATTCGAGATTTTGAATAAAAATTAAAAAAGATTTTGTCTAGTTTAAATGGCTGATAAAGTGATTATCCTATACCTAAGTAAATTTGAGTGTAAGGCTCCGAAGAAATCTAACAAAAAATACATTGGGAACAAATGATGATCAAATGTTTAACAAACCAAATGCGACTCTTTTTCCTTTTTTTTATATTAAAAGCAGATTCTTTTTCGTCAAATAAAAAAAAAATCATAAAAATTGTCAAGTCGGATTCTTCTGAATTTGTTTCCCTGTTTTCTTGAGAGGTACAGAGCATTCATACCAAATTTAATTGATGTCGGTCGGTGCATGCCGCCAGACCGGAAAATAAATGACCGCATGTCATAAGACCGCGAGATTCGCTACTTTTTGGAAAAAGAAATAGTACCATTTTCTTTGCGAGATTTAGCACTATTTTGGAAATTTATTCTGAAAGTGCAATTTCCTATTGGAATGTATGATATCCAAAAATGTTGTTATTTTAATTTTGTTTTCTTGATTTTAGGTTGTGGTTAATAATTTTATTTGCTTTGTTTATGCTTTGAGGTACACTTTTTGGGAGGAAAATAAAAATTTGCTTTTTCGACATTTTTTTTTTCGTTTTTTTTTTTTTTTGTTAACATCTTTATTTTGGTATGAAAAAGTTGAAAACAGACATGCCTGATGTATGGAAGAAATGTTTGGGTGTAAAGCTACCTGACAACTAGACATACTTTTGATAATTTCAGATTGTATAAAAGATGTTACATTCTCAGGTAAAACTTTCGTTTCCTTTGTTTTAGGCCATGATCGAATTAGACTATCGAGGATACGGATACCTCTTGTTCCTTGGTTGATATGGTTACCCCTAGCCCTATCATCAAATTCTGGAGCTGGACCTTGCCTAACCGTGTCGTCTTGCCCCGCCGCCCCACTAATATGGGGGTCGAGATCGAACTGGTGTTATTACTAACATTGCCATCGTTGGAGTTCTGACCGTTTGGGTTAAAATCAGTTGCATTTGACACTTTGGGATTCAGGACCTTTGGGATTGCATCGCTTGAAACGCCTATGTTTTGAGATGAGGACCTAAGTTGCCTATATCCGTGGGTGTATTTTCTAATAATGGTAATTTAATCAAAATTCATGGGATTTGGTTGTTAACAAATTACTACAACAATTGGATTACGTACGACGCGAAAACTGTCGTAAGGTCGTTTGAAATTTCTTGCGTGTCGGTAAAAATAGCGGTTATTTAATTTCTTCTTTGTTGATTTTAGGTTTTTTTTGTTAAAAATTTTATTTTCGTATGAAAACATTGAAAATAAACATGCAAGTTAATGTCAGTGCGACTATTTAAGTCAAAAAAACGCGGAGGACACTTGTCCGTGGTGAATAAAACGCAATTGTATCTCTTGGCTGACAAATTAATTCTGATTTATTATTTCTTCAAAAATGTTTTACAAAGCTTGCCGCATTCGAGTTTCCCACAAAGAAACCGGATGCGGCTCGAATTTACTTTAGGTTGCAAATTACAATTTAAAAATTAAAGGAAATTAGACAAATAATTCGCGGAGGTGAGTCAACAAAACACATTTATGGTCAAACAACAATACCAGAACAAGTAACACAGTCACTTGACTTAATATGGGACAGTTATTATTAACAATTTAAGGTCATATTCCTTTTAAAATTATTCTTCGTTCTATAAAGGACGTTTTTTTTTATCTTATAGGAAGAAAAGACATATCGTTTATAAACAGTTGAATAAATTACAAAATTATTGCTTATAATTCGTATCAATTTTTAACTATTACTTTGTATTTTATTTAATTGTTTACAAAAACAAATCGTGTGTCTTCTCCATGACTGATTTTCCAAAAAAAGCATCTGCTTATATAGATAAATTTGAACGAAAAATTCAAATGCTTCCATGATTCTCAGCATTTGATGTCTCATAAAATTTTTGTTTTTGAAAAAGGGTAACAGATTTCGATCTCCTTAATTCTCATAACTTTAAGTGACGAAAGGGAGTAGTTTGTAATGAAAAAAAGCATGATTTTTTGCGGTCATATGACTTTCGGTCAACAGGAGTGCGGGAAAGTAGTTTACAGTCATATGGCTTGCGGTCTCTTGTCTGGCGCTCACGTGGTTTGCGGTCTGGGGGCCCAACCCATTGTTGTTTCAATTTTTTACAGTTTTGAAAATTCAGTTATGCCATTTTTTTTCTCAAAATCTTAATTATAATTGCTTGATGATGGCATGAATACTTTAATATAAAGTTAAGTACAACTTAATTTAGCCACAAACAAGCGTCACCTTTAAATTTGAAGTTTGTTAATATCTGTTAAAATGAGTGCCGATATAAAAAATATAGCGGATTCGTGAACTATTTTCATGGCTTCTGAACTGGGTCACACATTTGATTCAAAATCCTCAGTTGTTAAGGGAAAATGTGTTTATTATTGTGTTAATAGTGTGGTCGTACACTTCCAAGATATAAGAAAAATAATAGAAGCGCCATTTTTTTTTTTTTTGGAGACTTAAAGATATAACACGATCAATGGTATCTGATGCCCAGTAAAAAATGTATTGTTGTTTGGATAATATCAGAACCAAATTGGAAACAATGAAGATAGCGTTAAGAACTAACAGCATACTTTTTATTTTAATACGTTGTTGCTAATTTGTGCCGCAAGAATAAGTTTTATTGCTCAACTAGTTCTCTTTTCTGAAAAAAAAAATAACAAGTATACGCCCAAGTGAACTTTCTCATAGGAAGTTGAATCGTCATCGTCAAAAATATATGGTATTTACTATATGAACGCAAAATATTTTTTCTCTCCTCTTCTTTCCATTTTAATTAGTTAAAAATAAGGCAAGAAAAAACTCATTGTCTAGTAAAAAAAATGAGAAAGGGAAAGAATAGAAGATGTGAAAGGAGCTGTCGATGAACATTGGTTTTGAATTCTTGAATATTACAATGACTAGAGAAGACAGATTGTGGAAGAGAGATCCAATTTCGCATGTGCGGCTGAATAACGATTCTCTGTACATTATAAGTACGTCCGAAGTTGGGCTCAGGGGTGAACTGATGGGCATTCCTGGAGGCGCGGGTATTACGGTTTAATATCTTAAGGGGAGGAATGCAACTGGCTATTTCACCAGAGCATACCTGTTCTAGAACGAATTATTGAAAATCAAGAAAAAATCCAAATCGAACGTTAATGATTTTTTAATAGATCTTAAGTTGTTGAAGGTTACAGCACGAATGAAGAAAAAGAACAATGTAAATTAGCAGTGAGCTTATTGTATAACAGTTAAGATTAAGAGAAGATCAGTCTTACAAATAATTGAGTAAAAGTACAGCTATACATGATTTGATAATTTAACATAAATGATTTTGACCAACAAGAGAAAAGTGTAGGGTATATTAACAAAATTTGGATAATTAACTTAAATTTGATTATTATTTTGAAGAAGATAAGAAGAGTATGTAACGAAAGTTTTAAAGTTAATGTTTTATCAACTTCTATTGGTTTTCATTTTCAAACAATACCTTTGAAGTATCGTCAAAATAGAGTGAGACATGAGACATTACGCCGATGTTCTAAAGATGTAAATGACTCAACGATGGTATTGTCACCAATCATTTTTAATGCTCTTTTTTGTAACCTATCCAGAACACTTAAGTACATCACTGGAGCACCAGCCCAGGCGTGAGAGTTGTACTCAAGCTTAGGACGTATGTAAGTTTTGTAGATGATAGCCAGATCAGAATGGGAAATAAATTTCTTGCATCGTCTTAAGAAACCTAAACATATTGCGGCATTTTCGGCGACATCGCATTTGTGCTCGTTCCACAAGAGGTCAGTGATGTACATACCGAAAATCTCGAGATTTGATACAAGTGCCACTCGTGGCAGGGAGGGTATATCTCGCTTCAACGATACAAAACAGTTTTGGGTTTTCGAAGCATTCAACTCTACACGGTTTTTAATTCCCCATTGTACAATGCTGTTTAAGTCAGAGTTTAATGAGCTAATCATATTTAGCCGTTGCAGTTCCACATCCGAAGAGGAGGGATGTGGATCTGGAAACGAATATGAGAAGCTAAGGGTACTATCGTCAGCGAAACAATTAATTGGATTAGAAGTTACAGACAAGAGATCATTAATGAAAATAAGGAAGAGGGTCGGAGACAAACCGGAGCCCTGGGGCACACCTGCATTTATATTGTGGGTTTCGGACTTGAAACCGTCCATTACAACTTGTATTGAACGGTTCGAAAGAAAGTTTCGGATTCAATTGATACCGAAAGCACGCATTTTCGATAAAAGAGCAAGATGCCAGACTTTATCAAATGCCTTTGAAATATCAAGTGCACAAAACGATGTAAGGATTTATTCCACTGTTCGGTGAGATAATCAATCAGATCACCAGTGGACGGACCTGTTGCTGCGAAAGCCGTACTGCCGGTCATTAAGAAGCTTTCGGTCTTCGAGATATTTTTTGAGCTGATAGTTTATCAGCGTTTCCATGAGCTTAGAGGGGAGGGACGTAAGTGCAATCGGACGATGATTGGAGGTAGAAGAATATTCGCCTTTTTTTTTGGAATTGGCTAGACATGTGCTGTTTTTCGACTGCTCAGAACTGTATGAATATGTATATTGAGATCTCGCCACAGCACGAGTGCGAAAGAAACTTTGTCCCATGGAATCATTGCCGCGCTCAAGAACAGGCAGAGTCATGACACTCTCTGAAGCGAAGAGTTGGCGGCAAACTGCCTAGCAAAAGGGTAAGCTTTCGCGAGAGAGGAGCTAACAACTGGAGTGTCATTGTCAACGAGCGTCATTGTCAACGAGGAAGAAAAAGAATTCTTCATATTTTTTACTGCTTTTGGGACATTGCACTTTTATTTGCCTTAATTTTTGGTCATGTAAAAATTTGGTCCAACGAATATGGGCATTGCAGGCTTTCCTGGCTTGTTTAAACTTGTCCCGGTTTTCCTCAGTGGGGTTGACTCTAAAACACCGGAACTTTACTTCTTTTTCCCTGATAATCTCCTTACAGCTTGAATCAAACCATGACTTTTCCTTGAATTTGATGCTTTTAACCCTATTCGGGATACATTTTTTCATTCCCAAAATAATCATATTATTAATCATATCTGCGCTGGAGTCCACGTCACTATCGAGCGAGCATAGTACCCAGTTAAAGATCCGGAAAATATTGTCTATTATTATCTCTGGTATAATCACAAAATGTCTGACCTTTAGTGACAGAAATTTTCAATAATTGCTTAAACCGATCACAAATAAAAATGTCAATGGTGGGTTTCAGTTTATTAAAACGAATGATAGCTATAAATATAACTGGCCAACGTAAAAGCGTCTATATCTTCAAATTTCAGAGCAAAAGTTCAAATATTCTACTTCTTTGTAAATTTGATCTAAGGGCAACGTTATCCATAAGTGTACTATTGGATTTATATTTACCTCTTTCTTATAATGTCTTCAATAATTTCTTCCAATTCCTGTTTTTCAATTAATAACCTCTGAATCTGTTTTTCTTGTTGACAAATCTTATTTCGCATAGTTTTCAGTTGTGCCAATTGTTGGCAGTACTCATTTTGTAAATTCTTTAGGATAAGAAGGTCTTCAGCTACATAATAATTGGAGAAAGAAAATAATCATCACGGCATTGAACATCATCCCAATATTACCGTCTTCATCCAGCTCCTCAAAATTTCGACGATACATCTCATTCGAACCATTCATAAGTGTCAATGTATGCTCCAGAGCTTTGATTTCATTTTCAGCTTTTAAAACATTTGCGTTTAGTTGATTTCCTTGATCTAATAGCATTTGTTTTTCCTGAGCATTTTCAATTTTCATTTGAGTAGCAGTAACCAATGAACCATCCTCATTTGTTCCGAGCAATTTCGATGTTAATTCATAGCGTGCTTTGACAGCTTCAATCTTTATGATTCTCTCACCGATATCACATTTCAAAGTACTAAGTTCTTCAAGTAAATGCTTTCGTTTGAGATACATCAAGTCATATTGTGCGTTGACTTTGGCCATTCGTTCCTTGATGCTTTTAGATAGTTGAAGTCTATGGCGATCCAAGTTGAATGACCTCTCTTCACATTGTGCGATTTGATTTTCAAATTCATTTACTCGCATTTTGAGAATACTTAATTCAACGATTCTTTCATGATTGCAACGAGTTCCTGCTGTAATTTTTTTCAAACCCCCTTCACAAAAAAGTTGAGCTTCTTTGATTTTGTAGTTCTGAAAAGATACATGATGTCATTAAAACATTCATGAAGTACGACAATTCTACTAATTGATATGGTATGGTCAATAAGGTATGTACATATCTTCAAACTGTCATCCAAGCAATGCGATGGGATGGTCCGGGCCTACGTGAAATGAACGACTGCGATTTTACTACGGGGACTGCTACCGGGAACAAAAACCGCAAACTCTTATATAGAGCAATGTCTAGTTTTGGCATTCCAGAAAAACTCATCCTTCTGTGTGTCTCTAACAATGGAAAACTCACCCTGTTCCATCATGGTCGGAAAAAACCTAACGCATTTTGATCCCAAAAAAAGTTTTAGATAAGGCGATGCGTTGTCATGCGATTTCTTCAACATCATTCTTGAAAAAATAGTGCAAAGCTCCAACGTCAACACCAGAGGCACAATCTTTCAAAAGCCTGTCCACCTACTAGGATACGCTGACGACATTGACATACTTGGAAGAACACAGCCTGATGTCAGTTGAGCGTTTGTGAGTCTTGAGATGGAGGCCAGGAAGATGGGTCAAGCGGTTAACGAGAACAAGACCAAGTTAATACTGTTGACAAGAAAGGGCTACCAACATCGACGTCTTCGAGCAAACGTCAATATAGACGGATTTAACTTCGAGGTAGTTAAGGACTTTGTCTAACAGAGATACGCTATTATCTCAGACAACAACCCCAGCGTTGAAATCAAGTGAAGAATCACTCCTGCCAATCGCTGCTTCTTTGGACTTAGAAGGCAATTGAGTAGTAAAGTCCTCTCCCGAGCAACTAAAATGACGCTCTACAAAACCCTCATCATCCCGGTCCTAATGTATGGTGCAGAGACATGGACCATGACAACATCCGATAAAAACGCTTTGGGCTGCTTTGAGAGAAAAATTTTTCGATTTAATTATGTTCCTGTCTGCATAAATGGAGAATGGAGACGAAGAATCAACCAAGAACTGTACGAACTGTTCAGCGACACTAACCTAGCCAGAAAAGTTAAGGTTCAACGACTTAGATGGCTGGGTCATGTTGAGCGAATGGAAAAGAATGCTCCGGCTCGTAGAGTCTTCGTATCCAACCCAGAAGGATGTCACAGAACAGGAAGACCACGACTCAGGTGGAGCACACAGGTGGTAGAGGTTCTGAACCAACTTGGCGTGCGAAACTGGAGATAGCTAGCTAGGGCCGAGCTGGCTGGAGACGTTCGTTGGATGAGGCTCTGGTCCGATCTGGACTGTAGCGCCACCATAAGTACGTAACTAAGTAAGTAAGTAAATGCTTAAACTGAAGAGTTTAACCGAAACTGAAACTGATGGAATTTCCATCACTTTCACTTCTCACTTTTCCTTATGAATTTCTATTGCTTACAAGTAAAACGAAAAATGATCTGATAACTGAATTGACAACTGATCGTATAAAAGGGGCCTTTGATGTGGTTTTTTATTGATTTTTTAGATGCAAAACAAGAATAACCCAATGTCAATATGTTTTTTTCTTCATTAAATTCATAACCTCTTTAATTGTTTCACTTATATGTAGGTAGCCGGAGTTAAAAACAAAAATTGATAAGATAGATTTCGATATTAGCAAACACTTACCATAACGTCAATTTCCTTCATGTCATTATTGTACCAGATTGTCAAATTCCTCATATCATATTCTAATTTAGTGCTTTGAGTTTGAAGCGCTTGCAAGGTTTTTGTTGTTTCGGTGTAGTATGTTTCCAATCTTATTAACTCCACCATATTTTGTCTCTCTTCCTGAGGATCAACAGCGGTCCCTTTTACTTTAGCAATACGTCTTTCCAAAAGGACTACTTTTAATGCCTGCAATTTTAGAAACAAAATTATTCCAATACAAAGTTGTCACTCAAAATGCATGTTAGAAAATTACCGTATCGTAAAGTGCCTCCGTTTCTTTGTTCAAATTTTTTTGCATATCCTTGATGTTACTATTAATGGCCGTTATACTCAGACGAATTCCTCTATTTTCAATCTTAATAATAAATTAATATAAGGTCAAAATGTTAAATTTTCTTATAATTATTGTAACTAAAAATCAGTTTATACTTCGAGAATTTTTTCGTCGTTTTTAAATTTGATTAGATGCTGCTGTGTACGAAACAAGAGCTCGTCCATTCTGTTTGTTTCTAAAGCAAGTTTTTCTTTGGTGCGTTCTTCTGAGTCGATCATATCTTCAAGAATCCGAAGTCGTTCTTGAGAATTCATATTCTTGCTAGTGAGATTTTCAAGATTTTTTTTTAAATAATCATTTTCTTCAATGATTTTAGAAAGTTCCAATTCTTTGTCTGATTTGCGTTGAACATCTTGACGGTTCTTTTGCCGTTGTTGTTGCACTCTGTTAGCCAACCCTTGTAGTTCTTTTTTTAATATGTCCACCTGTAAGATTAATCAGGTAATTTGTTTGTTCTCAAAGTGGTTTTTGGCAAAATACCTCATTTTCTCTTAAAATTGCTAAATCGATAAGTCTTTGCAGTTTTTCCTTAAGATCTGAAGTCTCATCATTTAAAAGTTGAATATTTTCTTCTACTTGCTGATTATTGAGAATCATTGCATCTAATTCGGATTCGGTTTTTCTTAATTCTTTTTCTTTGTTGATATAATATTGTAGTACTTTTTCATATTCAACTTCGGTGTTAAGTACAGCCTGTTCCCGTTGATTCATTAGGTTTACTGCAGCCTTCCACATGTCTACCATATTTCTTCGTTCAGTATGAGAATTTCGATACAGTTCAGCAGTTCGATTCAAATTTTGCTCCAATGATTTTTGTTCTTCGACTAAATCAATCAAGGATTGGCGTTCGGTATTGATTGTTTTTTGAAGAAGTCTTCGTTTTGTATCGATTTCCAGATACTTTTTTTGGTCATCCTTGCAATATTTTTCGATTAGTTGGTTGGCTTCGTTTCCCTCTTCCATGCATTTACGAAAC
The DNA here is from genome assembly GCA_920937365.1 of Sphaerophoria rueppellii. NCBI lineage: Eukaryota > Metazoa > Arthropoda > Insecta > Diptera > Syrphidae > Sphaerophoria > Sphaerophoria rueppellii. The sequence continues at coordinate 45,028,985 of CAKKXW010000005.1, forward strand.
TCGCACAGCGCTGCCTTGAGCCAATTTATGCGGTTGCTCAAGTCGGCTATGGTTTTGTTTCTTTTCTTTATGTCATCTTTCCAAAAGAAATATATTCAGAGTTAGAAAGACATTCGTTTCCAAAAATTTAACTTAAATAGAGAAAAAAAACTGGACAAGTGCGAGATAAACTTGATCGAGGAGGGTGCCGTACTCGATTATCGCACCCTATTTTTCTTTTAGTTTTAGTTTTGAAGGAGATTTTATGTAAGGATTTAGATATGAAACCAAAAATTTTCTTGGTCAATGATGTGAATAGTCTTTTTACCTATTTCCTTCAATAACTTCGAAACTGTTTATCTTAAAAATATGGAAGCAAAATTTTCGCGTCACTTGAGGTACTCTTAAAAATGTGTACCAAATTTTATATTGCAATCAGCTTTACAAATTCTAAGAAATCGTTTGAGAAAGACGAATTTGGTAGAGTAGGTGGCTTTGTGGTTATGTGCGTTGGCTGCTAAGCATCAGAACGTTGCGGATTCGAATCCTACTCGTACCCATAAAAGTTTTTATTTCATCCTCCACGGACACTGCCTCTTGTGTAGAACTGACAAAACTCCCAAGTGCATCAATCAGTCATGAAAAAAGTATTTCTAAACTTTGCCGTTCGGAATCAGCGCTAAATTGTAGGTCCTCTCAATTGTTCACACGCCGCACTAAGAGAATTGATGATGAGAGTAAGCCTTGGCTCTTCAAGAGCTGTCGGGTCACTCCATTTTTTGTTTTTTTAATATATACTTATTGATTTTATTGCAATATTCTTATGAAATGAATAAAACCCTAAAAAACTTATAATAACTGAAATACACTGTTTGGTTGGGGGTCAATTTTGTGTTTTGTTTCCTCTTTCTTTAATAACTTCGAAACTATTTATCTTAAAATAATGAAAACAACATTTTTAGATTATTATTATATCCTATATGGGTTACATATTCTGCTCATTCCGCACATTCCACTCCCTCAATATTTGCATTAATATAATTTCTCACAGAACATAACTGTAACATGATCCAAGTGCACGCGCATTTGGTTTTCCCATCAAAATTTGCTCCCACAAATGTATCTTGTAACATAATCCAAATGCACGCGCATCCACATAAAGTCAATAATATTCAAAAAATCCCAAAATAAGTAAAGTATTCTT
>CAKKXW010000005.1:45046778-45080653 GCA_920937365.1 Sphaerophoria rueppellii
CTAATGTAGTTCTCTACACCGAAGTCTGCAAGTGATTCTGCGATGGATTCAGTTAGGACATTGTTGAAAGCTCCTTCTACGTCTAAGAAGGTAGCTAGGGTATATTCCTTGAAATGAATCGTGCTTTCTATCGTTCTCACTACCTCATGAAGAGCAGTCTCTGTAGATCTGCCCCTCATGTAGGCATGTTGCGAGTTAGATAGGGGACAACTACTCAGAATACTCCTTATGTGAGATTCTACGATTCCCTCCAGGGTTTTAAGAAGAAAGGAAGTACCTAAGGCTTATAGGTCGGTAATCTTTGGCAGATTCATGCCCTCTTTTACCAATTTTTGGCAAGAAAACCACTCTTACCTGTCTCCAAGACAAAGGGACATGGTTAAGCAACCTTTAAAGATACTCTCAAGCCGTGGAACCACCAATTCAAGCTGATTTTGCAGCATTATAGGCAGTATTCCATCAGGGCCTGGAGATTTGTATGGCGAGAAAGTTTTAATAGCCCAGAATATATTTTCTCTAGTTATAAGGGCGTTGACATGCTCTATGGAAGTTAGCATGTTGAGAGTCAGATTAGATTCGGGTGGTTCTTCTGCACAACCTGGGAAGTGTACATTCATTAGTAGCTCTAATGTCTCTAATGTTCGAATGTTCTTTCGATAAAACCCTACTAAGCCTAGCCGAATGTTTGATATCTTCGATGGACTGACAGTACTCTTGCCATCCTTGTTTTTTGGCTTGAGCTATAGAACGCTTGTAAATTCTCAAGCAGTCCTTATAAGACTGATAAAATTTATGCTTATAGCAGATGTTAAAAATGGTTCTTGTAATTTTCCTCAGATTAGATAAGTCATCATTCCACCAAGGTGGAAAGGTTTTCTTACTATATCTTATCGGGCAAGAGACCTTGAAGGCAGTGTTTATAGAGTCTTCGAAGTTTGAAATCTCTAACTCAAGACCTGAGCCTTGGTCTTCCTCTACTGCGACGTCCCTCTGGGGTGGATTCGAAGACTTTGCGGGCCGGAGTATTGGTGTCCATCCTCTCCACGTGACCAAGCCATCTGAGACATTGGCCCTTCACTCTTTTCGTTAGGTCAGTTTCGCTGTACAGCCCGTACAATTTGTGGTTAAATCTTCTCCTCCATTCACTGGTTATGCATACAGGACCATAGGTCCTAGGGTGCTCTCATACGTTTTTGTAAGACCAGCATCACCTTAGTTGTTCGGGAGAGGGCTTAAATACTCAATTGCTTTCTTAGCCCGTAGAAACAGCGATTAGCAAGAGTAATTCTCCTTCTGATCACGGCGCTGATGTCATTGTCCGTGTTGATAGCGGAGCAAAGGTATAAAAAATCCCTAACTACCTCGAAATTATATGCATCTATCGTGACGTTTTGTCCAAGACGTCGATGTTGGGTGTTCTTTCTCGATGACAGCATATACTTTGTTTTGCCCTCATTTGACCGCTTAACCCATTTTTTCAGACTTTGTCTCGCAAAAGCACTGTTAACATCACGCTGCGTTCTCCCAATGATATCAATGTTATCAGCGTACGCGAGTAGTTGAACAGACTTCTGGAAGATAGTGCATCTAGTATGATGTTAAAGAAGTTTAGAGAAGTCGTATGACAGAGCATCACCTTGTCTTAAGCCTTTTTTGACATCGAAGGCATCGGTGAGGTCGTTACCGACTTTAACGCAGCAGCGCGAGTTCTCCATTGTCATCCTGCTCAGACGAATAAGTTTTGTAGGGATGCCAAAACTGGCATTAGCTTTATACATTTCTTCTCTATTGATGGTGACATACGCGGCCCTAAAATCGATGAAAAGATGGTAGGTCTCGATTTGGAGTTCTTGAGTTTTTTCTTTCCTTGTCTAAAGCCACACTGACATGGACCTATCAGTTTGTTGACAAACGGCTCCAGGCGTTCACGTAGAACTGCAGAAAAGATCTTATAGGCGATGTTTAGGAGGCTGATGCCTCTGTGGTTGGTGCAGTTTAGAGGGTCTCCTTTCTTTAGGATCGGGCAAACAATGCTAAGGTTCCATTCATCGGGCATGCTCTCTTCCGACCATATTCTGCAGATGAGATGTTTTTAAGCTTAGATATTGCTATCTTCACTTCTTCAAGGTGGGGTAGACGGAAATGTTGACTTGTGTCGCCTTCATTGAATAGTTCATTCTGCTTGACAGTGCGATTCGATTCGTTATCGCCATTGTACAGTCTGCAGAAGTGGTCCTTCCATATCCTCAGCATTGGATGTGACTCTACTACGATATTTCCCTGTTGGTCTCTACAGGCCTCAGTTAGTGCTCGGTAGCCTTAAGTCTTTCGTTTACTTCTTGGTAAAATATCCGAACCTCGTTCCTGTTTTTTAGTGTTTCAACATCCTCGATCGATCGCTTTTCATGCTCTCTCTTTTTCTTTCTGAAAAGCTTGTTTTCTTCTCTCCTCTTCTGCTCGTAGAGCTCCCGAGCTGATTTCATCCCCCTGTGCAGAGCTGCTTTATACCCTTCTTGCTTGGCTGCATGTAGCTGCTTGCATTCATCATCAAACCAGGGGTTTCTTTTTGGTGGCAGCGTGAAACTCAGCACATCAGAGACAGCATCGCTAATGGCTTCCTCGCAATGGTTATCAATGCTCGATGCTGGCTGAAGAAGACTTCTCATGAGGTATGATCAATCTGGTTGACAGTCGATTCGTCTGGAGACCTTCTGCTGCTTAAGCCTGCTTATAACGAAAAAACCACATCCAAACAGACGCAGTTGTTGTTCTCTGTTGCAAACGCCGTAGTAGGTATCGCAGTTTTTCATCCTCCTTTTGCCCATCGCATTTCCTGGATGGCGGTTATATCTGCCTTATAACGGGCCTAGGGCCTCCGCTAATTGTTCGGCTACACAAACAGATCTGAATCTCGTTGTCCTTATTTCTTTTGCATGGTTCGTCATCAGTATAATCCGTCCGTATCCGAGGCTTGTTGTTGCTTCGCAACTAGATTTTCTTAACGTGATTGGAAAGTCACCCCAAAGCACGACCCCCAACCTGGGGGCCAGGTCCTTATTTAAACTCCAAGGGCAAAGAGCCGGATGAACCGCTCCTTATCGGCCTGAGCTTCAAATACATATGTCGAAGTAACCCGTATAAGGTGTTCACTGAGTAGTTCAATCTAACTGGAACTGTAGACGCCACCGTTGACTCCATCCTGGGAATGCTTTCGCTGCCGCCTGGTAAAAGGAGAAGTGCCTCAGTAGAAAACTCTTCCCGCCCTCTCTCGTTAGCTGTCGCCAAAGCCTTCAAAAGGGGTTTTCACACTATTTCCAGCTGAGATACTAAACACGCTGTGGTCACCGTCGTCGTCGTGGAGGTGAGAGTAGGACTTGGTAGACAGAGGTTGTTGAGGACATGAGTGCACTAATATCTGAGTTATGTTTTGGGATACTGGAGCAATCTCGTGCGTTTCAGTCGTGCACATTCTTTGCATAGGTTTAGTGGTTTGGGGGTCTGAAAATGACAAAGGCTACTTTTTATACCGGTTATTGCGGGTAACATTGCTGATATAACTACTTTTTTATAAGTATGAGAATTGAGTGAAGAAAAATCTGTTTGTTACGTTTCTGTGATCACATTAATGTTCACTTTCAATTAATTTAGTCACAAGTAGCACAAAATGGTATTAAATCGGTTGCACATTTCTTAAATCATTCTTATTTTGTTCTTAAATGGGTCTCACCAATTCTTAACTTCTTAATTCGGTATTTTTTCCTACTTAAATCATCTATTTCTTTGAATTCTTAATTCGTTCTGCTTGTTCCTTCTTAAAGAATTCTTAAAAGGTTCTTAAATCGGTATTTCTTATAAAGGTTTGTTTAGAGCTCCTTAAATCCTTCTTTAAGATTACTATTTCCAGTAGTCCATTTTCATTTCATTCTTAGAGTTCACAGAAATTTTTTCGTAACTGTGCTCGTGTAAATACAAATTTATTTGCTTCCATAAAAGACATTAAAGTAACTGGTAGAAGGCCTAGTTATTATGTAACCAAGCAAAAGTGAAGGCGAAGCGGTGCATTACAGAATTGGAGGGACTTTGTAAATTGAGAAAATACACCAACAACAAGCCAAACCGCTTGCAGAAGAGAGAAATCAAAACAAATACTATTAAAATAGATGAGCATCAGAGAAACAATAACTAGATGCAGAATTCACTGATAATTTTTTTTTTGTCTGAGAATTTTGTAAGAAGGAGTTAAGAGTGCGAAAAGAAGTGTTTAAGAAGGAAAATATTATAATATCGGACCGCCCACTTTCGCCTTTTATGTACTTAACAAGTACTTAAAGAAGTCTTAAAGAAGCGGGATAAGAGCTTATAATACTTCTTAAAGCCTTCTATAAGTAATTTTGTGCTACTTGTGGTTCTTTGTTCTGGTCCCTAAATGTCTGCATCACCCTATAATATTATTTTCTATTCCAAATCTATTTTTGAACTTCTCTTCCTGAGAGAAAATGGAAAATCGATTCTTGAACTCAAATTCCTTTTGGTGCGCATGATTTTCATAGAACATATGTAGAGATCCAACAATCTGTCATATCAGGAGTACATTTGTGTATTTTAAACTGAAAAGGCATTTCCAGAACTTAAAATTGAAAAAAAAAAAATATAAAAAAATGATAAAGCATTTTGAAAACACTTTTATTCGTGGCCCATCACCCTCATATTCCGAAGATGTTGCATCGGAAAACGCTATACCCATTGGAATCGAACATCAGACCAGCTCGGAAAATTTTCTCGACCAAAAGTTTTCTATGTATACCGGAGATCAAATGCATCAACCACACCAAATGAAAGGACGAAACACGTTTGCTTTCTGGACAATAGTAACTTTGTTGCTTATCCTCACAGTGGGTAATCTAATTCTTACATTCACAATCATTGGAGTCTTGCGACTGGGCAAGGGTATACAAGGAATGGAAATGATACCCGAGGTGGGTGTTCTCAAATTCACTGGTCTCACTGATTTGGATAAAATCTACAACAAATGCAGTGGTCAAATAGATGGATTCACTGATGTTCCAGTTACAATAACAGGTGATGATGGAAGTGTAACAATCAAAATCAATCGAAATGGGCCAACTCATACCAAAATGGTCATGGACAAAGAAGGAATTCAGTTCAAGGGCGTGAATACGTTTGAAATCAAAGATACAAATACTGGGAATATGGTATTTACAACACATAGACCTCATTATAATATTCCAAATGGCACTGATAATTTAAAAGCAAAGGCGACCAGTGCCAGCAGAATAACGAGTCCAATAGGAAGCCCACTGAATATTCAAAGTGAAAGTAAAATTTTTGTTAAAGGTTCCGAGGGAATCAATATGGATGGCCAAAGTGCACTTATAAAGGCAGAAAATAGTATTGTAATGAATTCAACTCAGGGATCGACAATCTTGATGGCTGGTGATGGAGTTTTTCTGGATATGGAAAAAGTTCCAATTATAAATACTGAATTCGGTATCAGAACTGGAAGTGTTCAATACAAGATATGTGTGTGTATGCCACAGGGCTTGCTCTTTCGAATAGCAATACCGAGAACTCATAATGGTCCGAAAATTTCGTGTGCACACTTTAGTTCAAAACATGATCCATGTGCCACTTAAATTCATTAATGTATAGGTACATTGAAATTCTGAAATTGATTGTTAGATTTAAGTGGAGAAAGTGGATTTACCTTCTCAGTAAAATCTAATCTTAGTAGACAAATTATGTGTAAAACTGCATCATCAAGAAATTGGAAAGAAGTTGTAATTCTTGTTCTTTAAGCATGATTAATATGTAATGAAACGAAATTTCGAGTTAAAATAAATTTCATTTTCGCAATAAAATGTTTTTTTCATTTATCTCTATTATAGCGTTTTTATTTTGGTCGTCCGGAACTGTGTCGGAACTAAGTCGGAATCAAAAACAGAATCACGCATACATGCACACACTTGCACAAACGTACTCGCCGCCATGTTTACAAGCAAGTAAAATAAAAGCAATGTCATGTCATCTGCAATTCTGTATATGAGGTTTCACAAATACATAGACATTAAACCATTAGAAGCAAACAAATTTGTTTGCATGTTCTTTAGTAGACTAGCTGCGGAGCAGGTTAAAATATGACAGTAGTGGTTAAAAATTCTTCCATTTTAACCGCAATTCATCAAATTCGCACACGGCCCTACTGTTTAAAGTCAGTTAAGGTCCGTATGGTTTAAATATGGTTAGAAACCATTGCGAAAATAATCTTGTTAACGAAATTCATTGACAAATAATTTCAAGATACCGATGAGTACCTATCCAAATACAATAGGTCAGTTCCACCTAACAACATCTCACTGAGATCTCAATGTCACTTTGACTGAGGCAAAATTATTTGGTGGAACATAATTCTCTATAATGGTTACCTTACAAATTGTTGTTGCACATACATATGTCAGCCACGTCAAAATAGCTGAGTGAGAAATCGAAACCAATATAATTTCTACTCAGAGATCTCAGAAAAGATCTCAGTTCTCAGCTGAGATTTTGTGTCCAACTTAAAAAATCTCTGAGATCTCAGTGAGATGTTGTTAGGTGGAACTGGACTAATTGTCCGATAAACCATTCATTAAACTTTCTGTCTCTCTCCGGGTGAGATAGTTGTATAAATAAATGTAAGTATTGGTGAATTTATTATAATTTTGAAAAAAAGATAAATAGTAAGTATACGCCAGAGAACACCGAATCTATCATCATTTATTTAAATCTTAAAAGGAAATTTGTTAAGAGAAAACCCCACAGCAGACAACGAAGATGAACACTCAAGGGTCAGGATTTCTTTTTTTGACAAGACGTAGGGCAAGAAGTTGATCGTATTCATGCTCTTTTGTTCTTACCTATAGAAGGTAAAGGACAATTGAGTAGAGCTGAATGTCAATGATCAAAATTATGGTTGCACTTTCTTACGAAAAAAAAGGAAAGAAAAAAACCATATCATTCGATTTGCTATAAGCAGTAAATGTCCGCACTTTATCCAAAATGTCTAATTTTCAGCGCATCCATAAAACTCTTAAAGAGTAAATGGGAAAGCGCAACTTTGTTGACATGTTCCTTAGATTAATTTTTCATGAGATTACTCCACTCAAGTTGATCAAAATAAAGATTGCGACAATTAAGCGGTACACAGTGGAATTTTCACCCAATATTAAAATTATTATGCGTTATAACTTATAATGATGACAACTCATAAAGTTAGAGGTTTGAAGGTATGGGTAAAATTAAAATAATGAAACAAAGGCTGGAAAATGTTTGTATGTAGGTAGGTATAAATATTGTAATATGTATACACTTTATATCGCTACCTCTCTATATCTCTGTCTATCTATATTATGTAATGTGTACATACTGTAATGTGTATACACTGTTTGTCTCTATCTCTCTAATATTGTGTTATAGCTGAATAATTAGTAGTAAGTGATGTAAGAGTGTATATACACTCTTTAACTTTGTATATCTATTTGGAGAGTAGTCTCAAGATGGATAACGATGGTGGTGCCATCTTGAGAATTTTTCACAGAAGCAGTTTTTTTTTTACATAAGTTTGTATTGTGTGTTCCCTGCTTGGTTTGACAGAAGATCTGTCAAACAAAGCAGAAAACAAATCTTGGTAGTATTAGCTGTTCCATATACAAAGCTCTTTAGCGTAGGGGAAACTCTAGTGGTTAAGAAGAGAACTTAGTTAAGCATCCAGAACGTTCAGCGCCTACAAGAACCTAGTAGTTTCTCGAACCGATTTTAGTTATATAAATAGCCACTTGGAAGCGAAGCAATTCAATTGATTGTAAACTGCGTTAAAGTAGAGACACTGTGTTTGAGAGTAATAATTGAAAGTTTTGAATGAATAAGTTTGTGAGTGATTTGAATAAAATGAATTTGTGTTTTATTTGAAAAGTGAATAGTATAATATACCCGTTTATACTTATAGATACATATAATATACTTATACACTTATTTGCATTCCAAACTCAATTAAGCTCCATATATAGACCGTTTGAATTAACTTTTGAAGGCCTGAACCTAACAGGAAAATCAGATCTAAAACGTTGTTCAAAACGAAGTCAAAAAATCCCAATAGTTCGATCATTTTCATCGCTCATCGACAAGGTCGTCGCCAGAAACGGGACAACAACAAAAAAAAAAGTTCATTGCAATATAGATAAAAACTTGAATCAACAATTTTTTATAATTCAATTTTGAAACCGAGTGAGTTTTCCTTCTTATGGAGAGTGCAGGGCACAGAGGAGGTATACCTAGAGTCGCAACTCAAGGCATTTTACTCTCTTTCGACTAAAAAAATTAAATATGATAAAATATACTACCCAATGTAAATGTATAGGCTTTTCAATGCATTTCAAATGGGAGGGCGAACCAATACACTTGCAATGGGTAGGCCTGTGTGCTGGGCTCAATAAGGTGAAAAGCCTAGGCTCAATTTTAAAAGCCTGCGCTCAAAATTCAAAAATAAGAGTCAGTTAAATTCAAAAATAAAAAAATAAAAAAAATAATTGTATGAAATTCATGTTTTAAGTATTTAAATAACAGTACAAAGTGCAGTGCATAGTGCTTTCTGCCTTTTAAATGGAATTCAACTATGATTTACGAATAAACAACTAAAAAAAACACATTTAAACACGTTGGCAGAGTTTATTTCACCCTTAAGACAGTGCGGTCATGTCCTTATTGCATTTTTTTTCACCTCTTTCACAGATTCACGGACACGAAAAATAAGAGTAAATTGAGAGACTCACCACAACATTTTTTGGACAGTGATTTTTTAAAAAAGAGAGCGAGTTGCGACTCTAGAAAAATAGATTCTCTATGGTGCAGGGCATGAACATAGGAAATGAGAAATTGTTCGCTCTTCCTTTTCGTCCATGCAGCTTTTGCAAAAACCATTTGATAAGAAATAAGTTTGACCAAAATAAAATATTTTCTAGATTTGCTTCCTCACGCGTCGATCGAGAAAATGGATCAGAATCGATATTAACAACATAAAATAGACAACACAACGATCTATGTTCAAGAACATTTAGTTTTACTCACTCACTTACTTAGGGTGGAACTTCAATCCGGGGTTGACTTGGGTTCCAACCAACAAACCTCTCCAGCCAGCTCGGTCCTTAGCTAGTTGCCTCTAGTTTCGCTCGCCGAGTTGATTGAGGTCATCTTCATCTTGCGCGGACCACCTGAGCCTTGGTCTTCCTTTACTGCGTCATCCCTCTGGAGTGGATTCGAAGACTTTACGGGCCAAAGCATTGGTGTCCCTCCTCTCCACGTGACCAGGCCATCTGAGTCGTTGGACCTTTACTCTTTTAGTTAGGTCAGTGTCGCTGTACAGCCGGTATAGTTCGTGGTTAGATCTTCTCCTCCTTTCACCGTAGATGCAGACAGGACAATGGATCTTTTGTAGAATTTTTTTCTCGAAACTGCCTAAGATGCTTTCGTCCGTTTTTGACAGGGTTTATGTTTCTGCACCGTATAACAGGACGGGGATGATGAGGGTCTTATCGAGCTTCACCTTAATTGTTCAGGAGAGGGCTTTACTACTCAATTGCTTTCTTAGCCCAAAGATACAGCGATTAGCGAGAATTAGAAATTTTGATCAGCGATCTTAAAATCGGCCCAGGGGCCAATATAAAGTTTGTCATACAAGCGATTTTGTAATTTTTACGTTGATCTCAGCTGATTGATGTGATTTTAACCCGTGCGTCGGTGACTCAATACATAAGTCATACAACTAACGGTCTTACTTACTTACTTATGGTGGCGTTACAGTCCAGGTCGGACCAGGGCCTCACCCAACAAACTTCTCCAGCCAGCTCGGTCCCTAGCTAGCTGTTGCCAGTTTCGCACTCTAAGTTGGTTCAGGCCCTCTACCACCTGTGTGCTCCACCTGAGTCACGGTTTTCCTCTTCTGCGAAGTCCTTCCGGGTTGGATTCGAAGACTCTACGAGCCGGAGCATTATTTTTCATTCGCTCAACATGACCCAACCATCTAAGTCTTTGGAGCTTAACTTTTCTGGCTAGGTCAGTGTCGCTGTACAGCTCGTACAGTTCTTGGTTGAATCTTCGTCTCCATTCTCCATTAATGCAGACAGGACCAAAAATCACTCGAAGAATTTTTCTCTCAAAGCAGCCCAAAGCGTTTTCATCACAATATATCAGGACCGGGATGGTGAGGGTTTTGTAGTGTCAATTGCCTTCAATTGGCAAGAGAGATTCTTCGTTTGATTTCAGCGCTGGTGTTGTTGTCTGAGTTGATAGCAGATCCCAGGTAAACAAAGTCCTTAACTACCTTTAAGTTAAATCTGTCTGTGTTGACGTTTGCTCCAAGACGTCGATGTTGTTAGTCCTTTCTTGTCGACAGCATTAACGTGGTCTTGCCCTCGTTAACCGCTAGACCCATCTTCCTGGTCTCCGTCTCAAGGCTCACAAACGCTCCACTGACATCACGCTGTGTTCTTCCAATTATGTCAATGTCGTCTGCGTATCCTAGTAGCTGGACGGACTTTTGAAAGATTGTTCCTCTGGTGTTGACATTGGAGCTTTGCACAATCTTATCAAACATGATGTTGAAGAAATCGCAACGCATCGCCATGGCCAAAATCTTTTTTGACATCAAAAGCATCCGTTAGGTTTTTACCGACCATGATGGAACAGTGTGAGTTTTCCATTGTCTATATAATTGGTCTCTATACACACTGTCATACGCGGCCTTGAAATCGATGAAAAGGTGGTAGGTATCGATTTGAAGTTCCTGGGACTTCTCCAAGATCTGTAGTAGGGTGAATATTTGATCGATGGTGGACTTTCGGGGTCTGAAGCCACACTGATAAGGACCTATCAGGTTGATGACGAAGGGCTTTAGACGTTCACACAGCACGGCAGACAATATCTTATGGGCGATGTTAAGGAGACTTATACCTCTGTAGTTGGTGCAGTTCAGGGGATCTCCTTTTTTGAGGGTCGGGCATACGATGCTGAGGTTCCATTCATCGGGTATGCTTTCCCCCGACCAAATCTTGCAGATGAGCTGGTGCATGCTCCTAAAGTTTGTACAGTTCGGGGGCTAGCCCGTCTGCTCCAGCGGCTATGTTCGACTTAAGTTGAGATATCGCTATCTCACTTCGTCCATGTCGGATGGGTGGAATTGTTGGCCTTCTGCACCCAAATTGAATGGTTCTGTATTGCTGACGGAGTTTTGCTCGTCATTGCCATTATACAGCTTGGAAAAGTGGTCTTTCCATATCCTCAGAACTAACTGCGGTTCCACTACGATGTTCCCATGATGGACTCTACAGGCTTCAGGAGGTTTGTTTCACCTTTTTGTAGAACTTTCGAACCACCTTCCTCCTGTTGTGACATCCCTCTATCTCATCGATCGCGCGCTTCTCGTGCTCCCTTTTTTTCTTTCTGAGAAGTTTATGCTCCTCTTTAATTTTCTGCTCGTAGAGCTCACTAGCTGCTAGTGTCCTTCTTTGCAGTGCTCGTGTCCTTCTTGTTTAGCTGCATCTGCTCACCGGCACTCATCGGCAAATCAGGGGTGTCGTTGTGGTGGCCGTGTAAACTTCAGAGGCGGCATCTCTGATGGCTGCTTGGCAGTGTTGCCACTGGTTCTCTATATTTTGTGCTGGCAGCAAAGGACTTCTAAGGAGATTTTTTGAGACACGATCGAAAAAGGATTTAGCAATCTCTTGCGATTGTAGCCGCTTGACGTCGAAAATTCTCCTAGCATTTTCACATTTTGGCCTTGATCGGGATATCCGCATTCGTACCTACAACAAGGTAGTGGTCCGAGTCGATGTTGGCACCTCGGAATGCGCGGACGTCTTGCATGCTAGAAAAGTGTCTTGCGTCGATCGCAATGTGATCAATCTAGTTGACGATTGATTGGTCAGGAGATTTCCATGTTCCCTTGTGGATAGCAAGATGTGGGAATCGCGTACTTGCAACCATTCCGTCTCGCCCCACAGCGAAGTCGATTAGCGTAAATCCGTTATTGGAGCTTGTTATGTCGTCCGACAAATAAGAACTATTCCGGTACATTAAAACAAATAAATTAAGATTTTTTGTTTGCTTTTACATGTTTGGAACTTTAATTTGCAATTTTGTTTCATTGTTCATCAAATGGAAAAAAAACTTGGTTCATTAATAAAATTAAAATAATTAAAATTCAAGAACAAAAATACCATTACATTTTTGGACAGGACCGAAACAAGTTAAGAAAATAAGTTTCTTCCTATTCAAATTCAGTTTGCATTTACTTCTCCACTGAAATTTGTTTATTTTGAGTATTTCGGTAATTTTTTTACCTCGAAACTATTTAATACAAAATATATAATTTGTATTAAAACTTATACATTAGTCAATAGTCGTGGTTTAAATATTTTTACAAGTGCTTCACAGATTCCATATATTTATTTTTTATTTTTAACAAAATCAATTTTAATTTTAGTTCATCAATAAATTTTACTTTTATCCAAACGATTTACCGTAGAATGAAAACAAAATTACCAGTGCTTATATTTGATTGAAAATATTTAATATTTTTTTGTTTGTTTTATTCCAGGCCTTGGGCCCAGACTTGATTATTCCTCATTTACTGAGATGTATATTTTTTACGTTTTCTTTAATAACTACTTTACTTAAATCTAGTTTAAGTGCTAATTAAAGAGGAAAATAGAAAGAAATATACAGTTAATAAATCTCTGTAAAGCAACACTGTGTCTGCACAAAAACGGTCAGATAGAAAGTGAATGCAGAGATAGGGAGATTGGAAATAGTGAAGTGAAATTAAAACGAGTTTGATGAAAGTTAAAATGTGAAATGGAAAAGAGGGAAACTTATGATTTCATAGATCAAAGCAAACGATTTCATCTTAATTGAATTCAGTTTCCATTCCAGGAGGTGGAGGCTCAGACCATCTGGCCCTCTTTTCAGCTGGTGGTTCTAATCCAGACACATTTCGGTGTGATGAAGTTTTTCTACTCTCTAAGTCAATGTTGTCGGGAACCATACTAAGAAGCTCAGCTTCACTTAGTTGCGCAAGTCTACTCGTTTTCGGATCTTTGAGATAAAAAAGAAAGTATTTGTTTAGCATGGCTGGATTAATTTCTTCGACTTTTGTTTAATTACCCCTTGAGATGCTTGTTTGTGCTATTTGTTGCTCTGGTACGTATTCTTCATCGTGACTGTGATGTGATAACGAACCAATCATTGGGGGCGGCGGAACCATAGTTGGTACTTTTCCAGAGGACGACGATTGATGGGCTTGAGAAGGCGGCTCAGGTTTACTTTGAATGCTTGCAAGTATCTGGTGTAGATTAGATGGTATCGAAATATTTGCCAATGACGACTACAAACAGAGAAATAAAATCAATTTGTTGCATAGGATTTATTTTTAATCTCGTAAAACACACCGATTGATCGTGACTAAGAAGTCCAGCGATTTCCATTTTTTGAGCTTCAATCTGGCGATTGATTTCGTCCATTTTTCGCTTGAGATCGTCATCCCTCACTGGTATATTTGCTGGTGGAATTTCATCGTCAGAACTACCGCCTCCGGGTGAATAAGGCTCGTCAGCATCATCTTTCTTACTTGGAACAGATGAAGCAGACTGAGCTGTTAATTAAAAGAAAAAGAAAAACAAACATTAAATTTTAGGAATTAAAAAAGGAATCGAATGAATTAAGCGTACCACTTGAAGTTTTCTTTGCCGTAATGGGAGCTTTGATTATTGCGTCGATATCGATTTCCTCGTCGTCTGTGGACTTCTGTACCATTCGAATTCCACTTCGGCTACTAATGGTCGCTTGCATAGATCTATGTGAATCTGTATTTTTTGTCTTTGTCTTGGGGCTGCCTGGTGGGGTGAATGTTGTAGATCCATCGGCATCCAGTACAGATTTAATAGTTCGATTTGATATCACAGTTGATTCTTTTTTTCGCTGTTGACGGGAATAAATCGGTTAAGTTGTTGTTAACAGTCATGTTAAACTGATGCATTTTCAGAAAACAAAAATATATAAATTTACACTTGATCCTTGCACAAAAGAGTGTTATATGGTGATGCACACACCGAGAAAAGCATTCAAGTGCAGCGTAAACACAGTGACATGGATGAAATACCTCGGTTAAACGATACACGAAAGTATTGAGTTTTCGGAGTCTAAATTGAATAACTGATCTGATTTCTTCTTTGAAGTTACACTTAGACAGTAGATGTCCGTCCGGAAATGAGTATGAGAAGCGAGCGAAGCACTTTATTTTATTGGAATTTATAGACAGGAGATCATTTAAATTAAAAAAGGATCAGCAAATATACTGGGGACCTGGAGGTCTCCAGATTAATCTAGTGTCAACCAGATTGATCATATTGCGATCGACGTAAGACACTCTTAAGGCATTATTGATGTCCGAACCTTCCGAGGGGCCAAAATAGACTCGGACCACTACCTCGTTGTAGCCAAGGTAGTGCAGTGGATATTTCGACCGAAGCCAAAAACAAGGAAGTGCTAGAAGAAAGTATGACGTCGGACGGCTACAATCACAAGAGATCGCCAGATCCTTTTCCGATCGAGTGTCAAGTAACCTCATGAAAAGTCCGCTACAGCCAGCATCGAGCATTGAGAACCATTGGCAGAATTGTCAGGCAGCCATTAGGGATGCTGCCTTTGATGTGCTGGATTTCACGCGGCCAACAAAACGAAATCCCGGGTTTGATGATGAATGCAGCCAGGTACATGCAGGCAGATACAAGCAAGAAAAAGAGAGAGCATGAAAAGTGATCGGTCGAGGATGTTGGGAGACTAAAAAACAGGAATGAGGTTCGGAAGAACAGAGAAATATCGTAGTTGAGTCACAGTCTATGCTGAGATATGAAAGGACCACTTCTGCAGACTATACAACGGCGACGACGAATCAAATTCCGCTGTCAGGCAGTATGAACCATTCAATGAAGACGACGCAAGGCAAGATTTCCATCTACATCACTGGTGAACTATTCAAAGCAGCCGGTGATGATGACTTGGTTAGGAGCATGCACCAACTCATCTGCAGAATATGGTCGGAAGAGAGCAAGCCCAGTGCATGGAACCTCTGCATTGTTTGCCCGATCATGATATATCCACATAACGGCAGATCCTGGAAAAAACTCAAGAACTCCAAATCGACACCTACCATCTTTTTATCGATTTTAAGGCCGCGAATGACAGCGTCTATACAGAAGATCTGTATAAAGCCAAGTCCAATTTTGGCATCCCTACAAAACTCATTCGTCTGAGCAGCATGACAATAAATAACTCGCGCTGCTCCATTAAAGTCGGTTATGACCTCACCCACGCCTTCAATGTCAAAAAAAGCTTTAGAAAATGTGATGCACTGTCATGCCATCTTTAACATCATATTGGAACGAATAGTACAGAACTCACAAGTCAACACTAAAGGCACTATCTTCCAGAAGTCTGTGGAACTACTCACGTACGCTTTTGATGACATTGATATCAGTGCTTTTGCGAGGAGGCTGAAAAAATTGGGTTTAGCGGTCGACGAGGGCAAAACAAAGTATATGCTGTCATCGAGAAAGGACACCCAACATCGACGTCTTGGACAAAATGTCATGATAGACGCATATAATTTCGAGGTAGCTCGGGACTCTGTATACCTTGGCTATCCGCTATAAACACAGACAACGACATCAGCGCTGAGATCAGACGAAGAATAACTCTTGCTATTCGCTGTTTCTTCGGACTAAGAAGGCAATTGAGTAGTAAAGCCCTCTCCCGAACAACTATGGTGACGCTCTATAAGACCCTCATCACCCCCGTGCAGAAGCATGGACTGTCACTGGGTAGTAGGCCGGTTCGAGAGAAAAGTTCTACGGAAGATCTTTGGTCCGGTCTGCATAAACAGTGAATTGAGAAGATTTAACGACGAACTGTACGGGCTGTACAGCGACATTGACCTAGCTAAAAGAATGAAAGTCCAAAGACTCAGATGACTTGGTCACGTGGAGAGGATGGACACCAATACTCCGGCCTGTAAAGTCTTCGAATCTACTGCGTAATTTCCGAGAATAATTTTGAAACAAGCAGCTCAGATGAAAAAGTTGTGCAACCGTTACCTCGAGCTCAAGAAATGGAAACTTGTTAACGTATTCGGCAAGGTGGAATTTACAGCATATGATCTTAAAGGGTAAGGCATAACTAAATGAAAAAATATTTATTACAGATTGGCACGGCGCGGTGTCTTATGTTATATTTCTGAGTGCGATTGAAGAACTGAAGAGACAGTGCTTTGTGCCGACTCCGACCATCTTTGAGTGCTTTGCAAGAGGTAGTGTACCCAAAGATGAAATGAAAACATAAATTACTGGTAATAATTATGAATTGAAAATAATTGAATTTGGTAATTTTAAATCTCAAGAAACTTACTCTCATGGATGCATTTGAATGACGTTTACCCATTATGCGGATAACAATGCCCAAGAGCACATCAGGGCGCATAGCATCATCATAAAAATCAAAGTTTTCACTCGGTTGCAGAACAGACGGCATCTGCTGTCCAACACCCAATGGCATTATATAGAAATCTTTAATATTCGACGATGTCTTGATCACACCCAGACGCTTTCGTTTATCCAAGTACTTGTACAATATTGTGTAAGCGTTTGTCTCTGACTCTGCCGAAGGCACGAGTCTAATGATGACAACTTCCTTGTTTGGGCTGCGTTTGATTTTTCCAATGTAATCCCATACAGTATCTGGACTGATTCGACCGACAATATCGAGTTCTTCGGGAAGATCCTTACTCAAAAGATATGTATTTCCACTAACTGTTTGCAAACTGACTTGGAAGGATGCCACATCAATCATATTGATGGAACCAGTCCATATAGAAGAGTCCACATCGGATGAATATCTGAAGTAGGGATCCTCCGGAGGTGTTGATATCGAAACTGTGCTTGACGGTTCCTGATCGCTTTCTGCTGCCAACGGACTGTGTGGTTTTTTTAATCTAGGCAGCAGTTCGGGTGTTGAATCGGCTCTAGGGAGGGATGGCTGTGTTGCAGTTGTAATATGAGCTGATGACGCAACTAACGGGAGTGTAGGTTTTTCTTTCTGCAGATTTGCTGCCTGTTCAACGGTTTTGGTTGATTCAAGAATTTGATCAATTAAATTGAACGACTCAATAGGAGGGGGCGTTGACTTTGATATTTTCTTGACGGCTGGCTTAACTGCAGCAACAGTTTTTGGCTGTGCCTGTGTCTGTAGAGAGGCTGGTACCTGAGGAGCAGGCTGTTTTATTTGTGATGCTGACGCCTTGTTGGCAGTTTTTGTCAGAGATTCGGGTGCTTCTTCTTTTTTTGTTGTCGTAGCTACAGCTGAACGTTCCTCTCTTTCGCGACGTTCATCTTTTCGTGAACTACTTTTATGATGACGTTCTCGACTACGACTGCGTTTTCTATGTTTTTCCCGGTGACGATCTTTACTTTTGTGTCGCTTCTCTCTGTCTCTTTCCCTTTCCTTTTCCTTACTTCCACTATCCTTTTTCTTTTCTGAGCTCGTAACAGATGCCGCGGGCATTGTCACTGGTACAACCGAACTTGTAGCAGCAAGTTCTTGTTCTAACTCAGACAGCGTTGTATCCTTGCGAGGAGTCAAAGAAGTCGATGAAGCTTCTATCTCAGAAGTGCTACTTACAACTGAATTGTTCAAAACCGTTACAACATCCTCTACCGGTAGTGTTATATCTAAATCAACGCGATCAGCGGCTTTGCCTTCGATCACTTCCTCTCCTTTGTGCGTTTTTAAAACATAAGTCTTTGTACAAGAGAGCATATCTAGTTCCGATTTTTTTATCATCTCGAGCTGATGCTTAGCTTCATTCTCACGCCATTGAGCGAGTTCCTGACTTGCCAACTCTTCCGGTGACATCCTTACCAATTGCCTTGGTTCAATTAGTTTGCCACAGATTTTGAGCAGAAGTGTCTCATTTTTGCGATCTTTGATGTTAAACATAAGCGATCGATATTTAGCTTTGTATTTAGCACCAGTATCTTTGTTGAAGAGTCGATACATTTCGTATTCGGTAGCCTTAACAAATTCATCAACTTGATCTTCGGAAAGCTTCTTCTCATCACTGAGTTCTTTTATTCTCATTAAAAGCTGTTCCTTGAGTGTGCGACGAACACTGATCCGAACTGGTTCACTGGACTCTCGAATTGGTGGCGAAGTTGCTGTTTCTTTTTCATTGAGAGAGGGTTGCTTTTTAAGAGCTTTTTGCGATGAAGAAGGCAAGGAAGGTGATGCTAGCGATGATTTGTCTTTGTCCTTGTCAGATTTGTCGGTTTTAATGTGAAGTTGTTGATGGGCTTGTTGTTGTTTAGTTGATTGTTTTTGATTTGGTGTTGTTGTTGTTACTGCTGTTGCTGTTTGGGTTGTCCGTTGTTGGGCATTTGAGCTGGTATTTGGCTTGTTTAAATCCTGCTGTTGTTGTTTGAGATGTTTTGCGAATACTGCTTGCGGGGAAGAAACTGCAGGAGGTGTTAGTGTGATAACCGATGTAACTATGGGTCCATCGGCTTTGTGCGGAGTAGAGGTGTTTGTATTTGTTGGTGATTGTACATTGGGTCGGGATTTCTGTTTGGATTTCTAATAAAGAAACGACATTAGAAATTAACTATCTTAAACTGTAAATATGTTATTACCTCGATTTCGAGAGCATATACGCTTCCTGGTTGAACAACTTCAAATGTTGGATTATCTTGGAGCCATTTCTTGAGATTAAGTGTTGTTGGAGCGTTGCTTCCCGTAAGCAGTTTGCCAGTTCGCCTTTCCAAGACAGAAACCTTAAATATAAAATATATTAGACATATACAAATTGAATGCGCAAAATGTCGAGCGCGCTAATGACGAAAGAGAAGCAAGGCCAGTCAATGAAGACCCAGTCCCAGCCCCCCAGCGCAGAAAAGGTAGAAAAAGCCATCAAAAAGCTAGAAAATAACAAAACTACCGCGGCATATCCCTACTTAATATGCATACAAAATCTTATCCAACGTACTGTGTGAGCGTCTTAAACCGTTCTGTAACACAATAATCGGCACGTACCAGTGTGGCTTTAGGCCAGGCAGAAAAACGATAGATCAAATATTCACACTGAGGCAGATCCTGGAAAAGCCCAACGAATGTCAAGTCAACACCCACCATCTTTTCATCGACTTCAAAGCTGCTTATGATAGCATCCACAGCCAAGAGCTTACGATGGCGATGTCTGAATACGGGATCCCGAACAAACTGATCCAGCTGTGCCGCATGATGCTAAACAATACGCAGTGCAGTGTGCAAATGGGTAACAGCTCACCCCAATTATTCCAAACATGTGCAGGGTTTAGACAAGGAGATGCGCTGTGACTTCTTCAACATATTCCTGGAGCAGATAGTGCAAGGCAGGTGTGAGCACAGAAAACACTATCTTCAACAAATCCACCCAGCTCCTAGGCGCTGCGGACGACATTGCCATCATCGGTCGATCCAAGAGAGCTTTGCTTGAGGCTTTCACAGCGATTGAAGAACAGGCGAAACTCGTTGGTCTTGAAGTGAATGAGGACAAAACAAAGAACATGCTATCAATAAACAAAACAACATCTGTCTAACGCCCAGGACAAAACGTCACTCTTGGTAGCAGGAATTGCGAGGTAGTTAAGGAGTTCACCTACCTTGGAACCAACATCAATACCACAAACGACACCTTAGTTGAGATCCGAAGAAGAATTAACCTAGCGAACCGCTGCTGCTTCGGTTTGACAAAACAACTGAGTTCAAAACTCCTCACCCGAAAGACAAAGTGTCTGCTATACCAAACTCTGATTTTACCAGTCCTACTCTACGGCGCCGAGTGGCTGGAAGATAAGTAAAAAAGTGGAATTGATACTGCGCACTTTCGAAAGAAAGTGGATTTTGGGGACGTATGGGACGATGGTGAATGGAGAAGAATGTTCAACCGAGAACAGTATGAGCGGGACCAAGATGTGGATGAATTCCAGAAGGCCAAGAGAAGACGACTTCATTGACTCGGCCACATCGAGGCGAATGAACGACAACGCTCCTGCCACGAAAGTCTTCTCATCCCAGGACCCAGGTTCGAGACGACAGGGAAGACCGAACCTAGGGTACAACGACCAAGTGACTGCGGATGCCAGTGCGCTTGGTTTCGGTGACTGAGGAGCGCATGCGAGGGACCGTTGACGATCGAAGGCTGCAGTATCTTAGGCTGATATTCTTCATGGATTATGAGCCGGATAAGTAAGTAAGTAAGATATATACAAATGATGACTGGTTGAGAATCTAAAATCTAATATGAAGAACACACATTTTAGTAGAAGCTGAACAATTTGGGGTTCCTGCTCGGAAGGAACACTTGGCACAACTTTCATTGCTAGGCCATTGGCATGGGTTTGAAATACATATCATGACATTGTAATCTTAACTTAATAGAGTTGCGCGACAATCTAGAAGAGCCAAGGCCAAGTGTCTTATACTCAACAACAATTAACTGAGTGCGTGTGAATAATTAAGAGGACCTACAATCTAACGCCGATTCCGAACGTTAAAGTTGAGAAGCACTGTTATCGCAACAGATTGATACTCTTGGAAGTTTTGTCAACTTTATGTACACAAGGAGGATTCGAACCAATGCGTTCTACTCTAAACTTACCCTTTCCACTTTCGGTTTGCGATCGGCCATGCTTAGCAAATCCTCAAATAAACCTTTATTTTTCTTTTTTTTCTCATCTGGACCAAGTTTAATCAATGGAGTTGGTGGAACCGGCTCTGGTGTTTTAACAGCATTCAAAGCATTCTGAGCATGTTTTCGTATACAATCATCACTGCAATAAATCGAATTCTCACGAGCGTTTTTCTTACAAACGATACAAATCTGTGTGACTGTCGACTTCTTTGGTTGCTGATAAATAGTCTGTGGTGGTTGCTGATGATGGTCTTGGGAATCCAATACTGATACCGAGTTTTGTGTCGAATTTTTATTTAATTGCTGCTGTTGTTGTTCATGTTGTTGTTTGGTCATTGCAAATTGTTTTTTCTCAGCTGCAGTTTGAACTTTGCCAAATTTCAATTGCTGTTGTTGCAATGCACTTGCTTTAACCATAGCAGCCCCTCTGTTGACAGGTTTTTGTTGACTGGGGCTTGCAGCGACAACAGGAGTAGAAGTGACTGTTGATGGCAATATAATAACGCGCTTTGTTATATTACCCACCACAGAAGAACTATTTTCAGGAGTTGATTTTAGAGTTTTATTTTGTACTGAATCAGGTGTCTTCATCGCTTGAGCTCTCTTTGATGCAGCTGCTGTTGCTGTTGGTGTTGAGGGTGTTGTTCGGCTTGGTGTCAGTGTGTAAAATTTCCCAGGTTGAAGTTTCTTAAGATCAATCAGTTGTTTATTTTCTCCAGTTACTTCTTGCAGGGTAATGGTGTTGTTTAAATTTGGTTGTTGTTGCTGTTGATTCAATGATGTAATACGAGACAAATTATTGTCTTCCAATTGCGGCATTAATTGTACAACAGTTTTTTTATTGAAAGCATCCGTTATCTTGCTTTGTATCGGTGTAGTTTGATATTTTTTCTGACCATCAAGTTGGGGCATTAGTTGGACTACTGTCTTCTTGTTTTCAAAAATATCAGTTATTTTGCGTTGTTTTTTCGTCTCGAATTTTTTAACACATTTCGGACATGTCCATTCGACACCATTTTGTTCCATTTCAAGACCCATCGCTTTTGTGATACTAACACAAGTGCCATGGAACCAGTCTTCACACTTATCACAACATATCATGAAACGATTGTTATGTGGCTGTCGGCAAATACACCATAATCTGAAAAACAAAATGTCAAAGTCGATCTGAAATTTGATTTATAAAAAACAGCTTACTTGTTTGGATCATCTTCATCTTCGTCTTCTTGGCTGTCTCCAGCATCTTTGGGTACAACCTTTGCTGGCACTGTCGCCTTCGACTTAGCGGCGGCTTTTCTCTTACCCGCAGCTTTAGTAGTTTTCTCCTTTGTTTGTTGAACCGGAGGTGTTGCAGTAACAGTTTCACTTCTGTCGAGCACAGGATTTTGAGATGAATCGGCCAAGAATGAAGCATCCGAGTGCATGGACACATCGCAGCTTTCGCTATCATTGAACGAAGTATCTGAAGCTGGCGGTTGATTTTGTGCGCGACGTTTTGCTCTGGTTGTTGGGGCCTCAATTGGAGGCAGAGTTATAACCCGACCGTTGCCACGTACAATTTGAATAGGCTCCTTGCGCAGGTATGTAACATTAGTTGTTCGATTAAGGGTTGGCGTTGGTGTTGTATCACGCGATGAGCTTGGTGTAGTCGTATTGGAAATACTCGCCTCGATTATACTCTTGGGCTGTTTTAAAGGTGTCGACATAACAACTGGGGCATGTGGTTGTTGTCGAATCGGTGCTGGTGCTGGAGCTGGCAAAATTATCGACTGCATTTGCGATTGCGATTGAGTTTGTGAATGCGATTGAGGCAAAATAATTGGATTAATTTGTTGTAACTGTTTTGCGAGTTCTTGTTTTTGTTCTTGCTCATGAAGTGCTTGCATTTCTACAGCTTCTTGCAAACTCTTGTCCTCCATTAACTCAACAACATGTTGTAATAAATCTTCTGGTATATCATCATCATCATCAGCATTTTCTAGAAGAGGAGCATTTGCAATGTCAATAGCTTCAACCGACGACGACGATGTTGTAAACGATGATGATACATTTTTTTTATTTTCCAATACGGCTTTTTCGGTACTTTCAAGCATCTTTACCAAATCCGGAATGCTATTCTCTTTGATCGTTCGTTTTTCGGTTGGTTCCAAGCCACCTGCAGATCTGTCTAATTCATCCTTAACAATTGAATCAATCAAATCCAGTTGCTTGTCATTTTCTGCAGCGATTTCAGACGAGCTTTGATGTGTTTGAATTGAGATTTGAGCTGGTAGTTGATTTTTCGCAGCTGTTTCTATTCCAAGCGGCATGAAACCTTTGGTCAACGATTGTTTTTCGGGTGAATTAATTTCGGCAACTGTTAGATTCGACAGCGAATTGTCGGATCTGGCAAGCAGTGTATTTAAATCCATGAAGCCACCCTTGGGACTTGCTATGACTTTGTTTATCACAATTTGCTTTACGTTTTGCTGTTGCGTGGAAACTGGCGTTGGAGTTAGTGGTGCTAATGGCGGTGGTGGTACAATTGTTGGCGCTTGATTTGATTTTATTTGGTACGATGATCGCATGACAGCTGACGAGATGTCAATCTTATTTACCGGTTTGACAATCTCTACCGATTGAATGTTTATAAGTTGTTTTGCCGGTTGAACTGGTGTCGTTGGCGGCGTTGCTGTTACTTCTACTGATGGTATAACCCCTGTAGTTTCGTCATCATCTGGTATTTGTTTCTTTGCAATTGTCTTACTAACTGAACCACCAACGGATTTCCTCAAATCGTGCAATTGTTTATTGGTTTTCAGTGGGACAGCTACTTTCATTTCCTCATCTGGACTCTGAGGACGTCGCTTATTACTCATGGTGGCTTTTTGCATTGCCAAATTGCGAGCACGTTGCCTTTCTTTTTTCTTTCGTCTTGCAACGGGATTCTTTCGTTTTTTGCCGTGTCGATTGTTCACATCGAAATCTGAATCACTGTCACGATCATTATCAGTTTCAGCACTTTCTTCGCTTTCTTCGGACACATAATCGCTACCGTCATCGTCCTCATTTGCATCTTGATCGGCTTCTTCGTCAGGTTGATCCTCAGAATCATCCTTAGCATCATTGGGT
This sequence comes from Sphaerophoria rueppellii, assembly GCA_920937365.1. Lineage (NCBI taxonomy): Eukaryota > Metazoa > Arthropoda > Insecta > Diptera > Syrphidae > Sphaerophoria > Sphaerophoria rueppellii. The sequence continues at coordinate 45,070,714 of CAKKXW010000005.1, forward strand.
GATGGGATGTTTGAGGAATCTATCGTTGAACTCAGGCCGATTGTTAATTTTTCTTTGCCTTTTTCTGTGTTTTTGCGCTGTTGATCGTCAATATTTTGTTTGCGTTTGTTTAAATATTGTTTGACAGTTGCTGATGTTTTAATTGGTAGTTTTCGGATGTTAGTAGCTGGTTGTTTGGCTTCATCGTCGGCTTGAAGTTTTGTTTCGTGTAGTTGCGATGGTGATGTAAATGGCGTATAGCAGTGGTCGTTTTTGATGACATAGCGTTGGAATTCATAGTCAACATTGCATTTGAGTGGTGTCACACCAGCATATTCTAAAATAAAACAGGAGAGAAAATATAATTATTCAATAAGCAGCAAAAACAGATCTTCAAACTGAGGGAAGTCTCCCTCGAAATATCTTAAACTCGTCTGATAAAATTGCCTAGGATCTAAGATTATGGAACATAGCAAACATCATTTGAGCACCACAAAGATGTTTGAAAAGAACCTTCATTAATACATGTACTCACTTAAAATCTCCTTCGCCAACTCTTTAGCCTCATTCGGTGGATAGAACTCTTCGACTGTCAGTCCCACTATTTCAGGACGTTTAACTTTCGCAAGCGCTTTGTTCGCTTTTGGTGCTTTTTCCTCAACTTCACTATCACTAGTTTCTTCCTCGTCCTCATTGTCATGATCGGAATTACTTTCTTCATCTTCGAGTGCTTGTAGTTCGGCCTCCTTACGAACTTCCTCAGCTTCTTCGTCTTCCATACTTGGAGTAGGCGATGTTATTCGAATAACACTGATTGAAGTCAAAGTTTTTTCATCTTTAAACAATATACAAACATTTAAAATATTGATATTCAACAAGACCTATTTTAATATACCACCAAATTAGAGACATACCAATTAAATTTTCTAATCCCTTTCGATCGACATTAATTCCATTTTTGCCATAAACAACGACAAGATTGGAATCTGCATTGCCTAATAATTGTGAATTAGAATCAGCGTTTATGGATGAAGGGTCACCTCCATTACCGCTCACGCTTGCGGACCGAGGTGTTTCAACAAATACCGAACTTGACATAACGATATTTCAATGTGTGTTTTAAATGCAATTTAATTTCTTTTAAGGCATTTTCAGCCACAAAAAAAAACCTTAATATAGTTTTTCATCAACTGAAACGAAGGCTATGCAAAAATTCTTTTTTGTATTATGATTATGACGACGCCGCCATGACAAACGCCGTTATAAATGCAATAAACACTATAATTGAGTTTGACACACAGAACTGGGCGGTGGATTGCTAAGTTTATCATTAAATTTTGTATCCAACACTTTTATGTTTTGGTGAGATTTTAATGATAAAATATTAAGCAGATATTAAAGTATGTATGGAATATTGAAAAAAACGAATTTAAACGTGTTAACATAGATTAAAAAGTGTTTTTATTCGAACACCACATTTTGTAGAAACTTGCGTTGCGCGCAAAAAAAATTATTTCTATTCCTTTTGAGTGTGTGTTCAGTGGCTCACATTATTCTAGATGGCCGTATTCAGCTTGAAGTGGAGAGTTCAACATTGACAGATAAGGCATTTTTCTTTTTATATTTGAGTTTTTATTTTTAGGTCTGAGCAGATAATGGAAATGTCAAAAAAAATCTTTGTTTTTCTATTTATTCTGCTTATTTTACAGAATTTAGCGCTCATTTATCAGAATAAAATTAAATCGATATTTCAATGGTAAATATACGTTCAATCTCCTATGGGATAGGCTATCTGAGATACCCGTATCTGGGATATCCTTTTGGACGAGACCTTTGTATATAAATTTAACAGGTATAATCGAAATGGAATTCGACTGAAGCGCCAACTGGTTACAAGCCGAGATAACCATTTTTTTTTACATAAGTTTGTATTGTGTTCTCTGCTTGTTTTGGCAGAAGATCTGTCAAAGCAAGTAGACAGACAGATTGCTGTCAAAACGTCTACAAAAAAAAAAACAAACAAGAAATCAAACGCTTAACAGGAAATTGTTTATGGCTGTGAATCCGTCGACAAACTTCTTCCGAGTGATTTATATAATAACAAGTATTATTAAAAATCACATAGAAGTCATCTGCTTATATTTTTTTTTTTTTTTTTTTTAATTTGGAAACTGATGAAATTGAGCGCCAAACAAATCAAGGCAAAAAAATCATATTTTGATCAGCTGAACACTCGGATACCCGAGGTATACCAAAAATTCTCATGTGGCTTTTCTTACAACCACGAAGAATTGCTACTAAAATTCAATGTTTTTTGGCGTGTAAGAAATGTGCAAAAACGAATCAATCCCTTTTTTGAATGTCTGTGTTGTCTGGTCAGCTGTAAAAGCGTTTTGTACATGATAATCACAACAACAGAAAACTCAGCTGTAGTATATGTGTAAAATCTCTGTTCAAGTATGTGTAAATCCGTCTCCAAAAAGAGAGTCAAGAGAAATCAATCCTTCGAGCAATAAATTCAATTTCTTTGTGAAAGAAATGCGTTTAAGGGGAAAAAAAATTGCCACTCTTACGTCACGGATCAATTCTTGGGTTGTAAGAAAAGCCACATATGGTAAATAACAACGAAAAGTTATCCGATACCTTTTGATTACGTGATGGGACGTCTATTGATTGAACGTGACTCTGCTATTTTTGAAAACGCTTTTCTTTGCACTTGGCCTTAGCCTTAGTAGTTTTTCTTGTAGCGCTGAATGAGATAGAGATTAGTTTCAGTGACATAAACACATAACTGTCAAAAATGTATCCATAGCAGCCGTTTGTTGTTTACAAGAAAAACTTCGCTATAAAACTTTTTGAAATTTGTAAAATAATACAATTTTGTTCGACTTGTTTTTTTTTTTTATTATTTGAAAATGTCTCTTGAAAAGATAAATACTATTAAAAATGAAAAAGAAGTCAAAGTTAAGGAACAATCTTCAACACCTGCACTTGAAAAGGAAATCGGACCAATTGCTTATCGAATGAGACCTTTGTTAGATGATGTATTCAAAGCGAAAACTATCAGGGAAATAATTCAAGGAGTTTTAACAAGAACTCTGCAAGGTAAATGTGACTAAACTGGTTCCAAAAAAAGTAAACGTTGATAACAGTTTTGTTTGCTAGGAAAAAAGTACAACCTCAATGATGCACGGAAATGGACCAAAGAAATGGCCGATTCTATCAGTAGTGCTGTTAAAGATTTGAATATGCCACGATATAAGCATGTGGTCCAAATAAGCATGGGTCAACAGCTTGGAGGTGGATGTAGATATATTGCTAAATGTAGTTGGGATGCTGAGTCTGATAGTTATATCTCGGATGTATTTACAAACGCTACAATGTTTTGCGTTTGTGCTGTTTTCGGAATTTATGTCTATTAGACTTTCATGTACTTGTATCGTGCGTATCAATTAAAACCAAGAATTTACCTAATTTTCTTTAACAACTTCACAACTTCTTCTTAGCTTTAGCATCGCTAGGATGAGGATTAGTGGTCTTACAACATATGGAATTTAGGGCCCAGGAGTTAGCCATGAACAAACATTTCAATTGTTCGTTGAATATTATATTTGTTGTGTCATAGTAGCTAGTGACCAATGAGGCAATAGATCTCCTCCCCTCGGGCTATCCGATTAAATTTCTACCTTTATCTGCGCAATAAATGTGACCGTTAATGCCTCCTTTTTTCATGCATTGTCTCCTAGTATGAATTGAAAAATAAAGGATTTTCCAGGCCGGTAATTCTGCGCTCATTCGAGCTAAGCGTCCAGCCCATCGGGAGTAACGAACTTAATTATGTCATTGTTTCTGTATCACGGTAGCTTTCATACAGCTCAAGATTATCATGACTGTAGAGAAAGTATGTAGCGTAGGTACAGTTCCTTTATGATCATGGTAGTCTCCGGAATCGTTCTTCACAAGCGGGGGCAACTATTCTCCCTTTGGCTAAGCACCCAAGTCTCGGATCCGGAAGTGAGAATTGGTAAGACCATCGTTTAATACAGCAGACTTTTTTCACACCAGACGTAATAAGCTGTTTTGCAAAATTTCTTAACAACATTGACATACACGATACAACAAAGTATATTTGCACTTATAACGGACAAAGATGGATGGGTGTTGTAGGATCTGGGGGCATGTGCTGTATCTTTTCCTACACACCAAGTGCTTACTTTACCTCCAAGTGGTAACTTGCGGAACTTGTAAGCGCGAGCGCAGAACGGAGAAAGAGAAGCACTTAACCAACGGCCCTAAAAATTTGGAGGTTAGTGCGGGGGCTAACAACCCCTCCACAGTAAAAAACGAAGAAGTTATTTGAGAGATAGTAGCCTCGGATAATGACCCCTCTCTTATGGTAACCAGACCCGGAACGACAACGGACTATGCATTGAGAGTTTGTATCTGGGATGTAAGAACACTCTACACTCCAGAAGCAACTCAAAACTTGAATCTGTCCTCATGCAGTATAAGACAGACATTACTGCGATCCAGGAAATATCATGGAAAGGATCAGGGATAATAGGCCAGTTCCACCTAACAACATCTCACTGAGATCTCAATGTCACTTTGACTGAGGCAAAATCATTAGGTGGAACAAAATTCTCAGTTCTCATTGAGATAAAATGGTTACCTTACAAATTGTTGTTGTGCAGATGTCAGTCACGACAAAATAGCTGAGTGAGAAAACGAATCCAAAAAATTTTCATCTCAGAAATCTCAGAAAAAAATCTCAGTTCTCAGCTGAGATTTTTTGTTCCACCTAAAAAATCTCTGAGATCTCTGAGATCTCAGTGAGATGTTGTTAGGTGGAACTGGCCTAGTGAAAAGAAAAAATTGCAACATTTATTACAGCTGTCATCAAAGAATGAACATATTTGGATGCGGATTCGTTGTGTGAAATCGGCTTAGATCCAAAGTCATGGATTTCAAGCCAATTAGTGATCGCCTGGCATAATCCGCATCAAGGCCACACTACAAAAATCGGTATAATATGTGCACACGCCCCTACTGATGTAGCAAAGAGGATTTTAACGACCTCCTGGAGAGAGCCTACGGATTTCGTTCAGAGTACGACGTCAAAATCGTACTCGGAGATTTCAATGCAAAAATCGGGAAGGAAGACATATTTGGCGGATTAGTTCTAAGGCACAGTCTCCACGAAGTTACAACAGATAACGGCTTCCGACTAATTGACTTTGATGCAGCTAGTAATACGGTGATAATTAGCACTGGGTTTCCAAAATGAAATATCTACACAGCAACCTGCCGATCTCCGGATGGCCGAACCACCAACCAAATCGACCATGTGCTAATCGGTGCAAGGCACGCATCCAACATCAGAGCAAATGTCGACTCTAGCGGTCTGACCACTTTCTGGTAGTGGATAAGCTTAGAGCTCGACTATCAAACGAAAAAAAAAACACGTGTGGCCTAAAGAAAGAAGTTCAACATCGGTTGCCTTAGCACTGCGGATAATGCTAGATACTACAATGAGCGCCTGAGTGTGCGACTCTCCGCCGTCCTCCGGAATACCACAGATGTCAACACCTTGTGGAACCAATATCGCGAAATAATAAACAAATGTAGCCGAGATCACCATAGGTTACCGGCCACCCCCAAAACAGAACCCGTGGTATGATGATGAGTGCGCGTTATTGAAAAGAGAGACGGAAAATGCACGTTTACAGATGCTGCAACGGAAAACAAGAGCAGCAAGAGAAGAGTACCGAACAAAAAGGAGAAATGAGAAAAAGACCCTGCGAATAAAGCATCCGCATTTTCTCAGCTCAAAGATCGAGAAGAGGCTCGGGCCAAGAACAACACCCGGCGTTTGTTCAAAAGGTCGAAGCAATAAGCTTCTGGCTTCAGAACCGGGACACAGGCTCATCGAAACAGCGAAGGAAACCTAGTCACCGAAACACAGGGAATTGTAGATGTTTTCAAGTAGCATTTCCAACAGCTGCTGAATGCGCAAAATGTCGAGCAAGCCAATGACGAAAGAGAAGTGACACCAGTCAATGATGACCCAGTTCCAGCCGCAGCCCCCAGCGTAGAAGAGGTAGAAAGAGCCCTCCAAAAGCTAAAAAATAACAAGTCCGCTGGGTAGGATGGCATATCTGCGGAACTCTTTAAGTATAGAGGAGGTGTTTTGATGAACCACATGCACCAGGTCAATAACAAAGTGTGGGGGAACAATGCATGCCCACTGACTGTTCGATAAGCTCCATATGCCCCATCTACAAAAAAGGTCCGATGTCATGCAAAAACTACAGTTCCATATCCCTGCTTAATGTTACATACAAAATCCTATCCAACGTACTGTGTGAGCGCCTTAAACCGTTCTGCAACACAATAATTGGCACGTACTAGTGTGACTTTAGGCCAGGCAGAACAACGATAGACCAAATATTCACACTGAGGCAGATCCTGGAAAAGACCAACGAATTTCAGGTCGGAATCCATCATCTTTTCATCGACTTCAAAGCTGCTTATGATAGCATCCACCGCCAAGAGCTAATGATGGCGTTGTCTGAATTCGGGATCCCGAACAAACTGATCCAGCTGTGCCGCATGATGCTAAACAATACGCAGTGCAGTGTGCAAATGGGCAACAGCTCATCCCAATTATTCCAAACATGCGCAGGGTTTAGACAAGGAGATTTTTTTTTATAATATGCACACACTCATGGGGTTTTTATACCCTTATTATGCCATAGACACAGTGAGTGCTTTAGGAAAGAGGGTAGGGGTTGGAGAGGAGGTGCCGGTGTACATTGGTCTTAAATTCCTGAACACTGTAATGATCGGGAAAGACAGAGTATGGAAGAGAGTTCCACATTCGCGTAGTACGGCTAATGAACGATTATCTATACTTGAGCGTACGACCGAAGTTGGGCTCGAGGGTAAACTGATGAGCATTCCTTGAAGCGCGAGTATTACGGTTGAATTGTTTAAGGGGAGGAATGCAACTGGCTATTTCACTAGAGCAATTACCGTAGAAGTAACGATAAAACAAGGAGAGACACGAAACGTTACACGGTGTTCCAATGAAGTGAATGATATAGCGATCTCTCTATCATCAATAATTCTTACAGCTCTTTTTTGTATTCCATCCAAGAGGCTTAAGTAAGTAGCTGTCATATGACTTCTTCAACATAGTTCTGGAGCAGAAGTGCAAGGCAGGTGTGAGCACGGAAAACACTATATTCAACAAATCAACCCAGTTCCTAGGCTATGCGGACGACATTAACATCATCGGTCGATCCAAGAGAGCTGTGCTTGACGCCTTCACAGCGATTGAAGAACAGGCGAAACTCGTTGATCTTGAAGTGAAGTGAATGAGGACAAAACAAAGTGCATGCTGTCAACAAACAAAGCAACATCTGTCCACCACCTAGGACAAAATCTTCTCAACCCAGCCTAGGCAAGGAGGACCTAACCTAATGTACAAAGACCAATATTTCAGGCTGAGATCCTTCATGGATTGTGAGCCGGATAAGTAAGTAAGTAAGGTCACGGAAATTAAAAGTCACCCCGTGTGCGATGCCCTTGCCTCGAAAAACTCTATTGAATAATGTGAATAAAAACAATTGATGACCTTCTTGATCTGAGAGTGGTTTCTTAATCTAATTCATCAGATGTGGCCAAATTAATGTAGTCGTGTGTGGGTCGCGTTCTGGTTTTCGGACATACATACATACATACATAGAGTGGCACGACAGCTCTTGAAGAGCCAAGGCCTAAGCGGCTTACTCTCATCAACAATTCCCTAGGTGCGTGTGAAGAATTGAGGGGACCTACAATATAACGCCGATTCCGCATATCGTCCCGGGATAAAATTTACAGTTTTGAAAAGCTTTTAAACTGCCCATTCCGAAAACAAGGATTTGCCAACCCTTATTCGGGCCAAAGCCTCTGGCAAGTCTATTTGAATTGCCCGACATTCGTGGAAAATATATCAGATCGCGTCCCGCCTTGAAATTTTGATATATTGTTTACCTCTTTGTTGTTTACAAATTCAATAGCGTGAACTTGCCAGCGCTTATCTTGTGCAAATCTAAACATGCCAGGATTCAAGGTTGGCGCGGGAATTACGATAATCCAAAAAATTCAATAAATTGTCTTCAAGGCACAATGCGACGTGCACTAATACACACCTAGCACAAACACCCTTCTCTGTTCCATTATTCCCACTAAGGATTGCAATGAATGTAGAAAAAAATAAAAAGATCACACCTTAATTAATAAATCAGTTCATTTCGTTAACTATTAACTTTAAAAAAAACATTTGTTACTATCATCGCCTAATCCAGTGTCAGAATCGTCACTAGACGGAATGACAAAGTCAGAGTCATCATTTTTTCAAACGTCATCATCTGTAATGCAGAGAACAACTTCAACATCGAGAACCGACGAACCAGCTTGGTTTAAAAATCCCGTTTTCAATCAACCAACCACATTCTTCCGCAGAAAAGTTTACGCAGGATGCATCTGTCGCATTCAAATAAATAAAATAAAAATGCGACAGATGATCGAAGAAAAAAGCTAGTTCCAAAAAAATTTATAAAACATGAGGTTTTTAAAACTAATAAGATTACAATCCATTAAAAAAACCTTAATTTCACAAGCAAAAAGAAAAGAAAAATATACAATTAAAAAAATCTATAAAAAAGCACGTATACGCCGCAGTGTACATTTTATTGCATCTGAAAAAAATATGAAAATATTAACAAAATTAAAAGCAATGTTTTCAACAATAAGTGATGTTCATATTTAAACTCACTAACATAGGTCATGACATACTTTTGCAACGCCACTGTAATTTTTTCTTGGAATTCTTTCCTGTTTGTAAATCTTAATAGTCGATTTCTGTGTTTTTAAAAATAAACTTATAAAGGCCTAGATATGTTTCTGTCAAGGAGTATCAATGGAGTTGAAGAATCTTTTTAGAAAGAAAGTTGTTGGAAAACATGTGGTCATAAAACCTACAATAAAAAGTAACCAAAATAACCTGTGTGGATCTTAACTCATCATACTCCTTAAGTTTTTCACTTAGAAGGGAAGAGTTACGATAACTTACAGAAGAACCAAAATATTAAAGCGATTAATATATATTCTATTGATTGGAGCATAAACTTAAAATAGAATTATTGAAGCAAAATAAAGGGTTTTTCAATAGGGACGCTACAAAAGTAGACCAATAGGGACAGCAAACGACGCCATATTTTGTCCCGCTCTCTTGACATTTCTCTTCAGTAAGGTTTCATCATGAAAAGGTATACGATCCAACAACGAGTCGAAATTATTAAAATTTAATACCGAAATTCGGAGTCAGTGGTCAACACTTTAAGAGCGTCTAGTGGAAAAATTTGAATCCACAGGCTCAGTACAAAATTTTCCCGTGCCAGTGAGACAAAGAAGTGCCCGAAGTGTCGAGAATATTGCTGCCACTAGCGCATCAATTGCGGAAGACCCAAATCAGTCTCTCACACGTCGTTTTCAAGCGTTGGGCATCTCTGTGACGTCGTCGTTGTGGAGAATTTCGCGAAAAGAACTTGGCCTACATCATTACAAGATCAAATTGACGCAAGATCTGAAGCCGCTTGATCACCAGAAGCGTCGTATGTTCGTGAATTGGGCTGAGCAACAACTTGAAAATGATCCGGATTTTCATCGAAAAATCATCTTCAGCGATGAGGCTCATTTCTGGCTGGATGGCTTCGTCAATAAGCAAAATATGAGTTATTGGTCAGGCAGCAATCCACATGTGCTTCACGAGGCACCATTACATCCCAAAAAAATCACTGTTTGGTGCGGTTTACATGCTGGTGGTGTCATTGGGCCGTACTTCTTCGGTGATGATCAAGACCGGCACGTTACTGTGAATGGGACTCGCTACCGCTCAATGCTAACCGATTAT